>JAVJIF010021350.1:0-59781 GCA_038442645.1 Agave tequilana
ATGAAAAACAAGACAAATCTCCCAAAATCCTCTTTTCTTTGATTTTCCAAAAACCTAAAACAATAAAGATTAAATCTTTTTAACACAAAAACTATTTTGAAAACTTGTTTAAATACTAGAGAATCACTGAAATTTTTCTTCTTGAAAACCTTGGCCAAAACCCAAAGAGATGGGGTTTATATAGGCCCAATACAAAACTAGCCGTTAGAGCTGAGCTGGCAGCTCTGACAGGCAACGGTCGACCGGCCCGGTCGACCGCCAACGGTCGGGAAATATGACCGTTGGGCAACTGCGGTCGACCGGCCCGGTCGACCGAAACAAACAGAGAGCACTGTAAGTGCCCCGGTCGACCGGAGCGGTCGACCGTCCCAGTGCCTCCAAACGTGCACAGATTTGTGCACGTCGGTCGACCGGCTCGGTCGACCGACTCCTCCCCTAGTCGACTAGTCAGAGGACCAAGTCGACTTGGTTGAAGCCTGGAACAACATCTGGGTCAGAAAAACATGTTAAAATTTTTTTTCTAAAATCTTTTAACACTTCTAAAAATCACCAAAAATAGTTTTATCATTTTATATGGAAACACAAACTTGTGATAAAAATTTCAAGACATATATCAATCATATCAATTCATTTTGAGTCTTGCCAATTTTATCAACAACAAAACTTGTATTTTCATCAAACTTGATTTTTCCAAAACATGAATAGGATAGTCAAAATAAGTTTGTCTAGCACGTTTAAAGCATGTATGTATATCTAGAACATATCTAATATACATAGAAATAGAGTAAACTTGTTTTGATCTACTATTCATGAAAACCAAAACCAAAACATAAAAACGTGTGTGTTGTGCACTTGAGCATATCAACTATACTAAACTTTACAAATGGATCTAAACACACTATCTAAACTAAGATACCTAAGTCTTCTTGATGATCTTCATCTTCAAGTAGACTTGCTCCAAAACTCCATCCATGGGCTAGGCAATGTGTGATCTTGACGCTTTGGCCCTGGAATCATCATGAAAAGCTTCTAAACACCTTGTTGAAGCTAATCACCAACTAATATCTTGGTTAATGATCTGAAACTTAAACAACACAAGATCATTAGTAAACATAACTACATGAGTTAATCATCATCAAAACTAGAGTGAAAGGCCTTTGGGCCAACAATCTCCCCCTTTTGATGATGACAAAACTCATGGAGTTATATATGCATGGATTAAAGTTAAGCTTCAAAGAAGCTCCCCCTTAACTCATGCATAAACAAATAAAAATATATGACAATGAAGCTCATAAATATGTATGCAAATGTATGACATGTATGCAAATACAACATGTCAAATAATCATAAAAGTCATCAAGTTTATCTCCATACATTTGCAAAACAAAAACATATATGCATATCTATTGTTTATTTGTTAATCATGAGAAAGCTAAACACAAGTATGCATATAAACATGTATGCATTATCATGCATAAAACATATTCTAGAAGCTCTAGATACCAATTAAATTAATATTTTTGTTTATTTGTTAATCATGAGAAAGCTAAACACAAGTATGCATATAAACATGTATGCATTAACATGCATAAAACATATTCTAGAAGCTCTAGATACCAATTAAATTATAAAACATAACAAAACACTAGATGCTCTAGATACCAATAAAACTTAATATATGCAAAAACATAAGTATGCATATATAAACACAAATTATTCTCCCCCTTTTTGTCAATCATCAACAAGGGGTAAACAAAGTAAATTTTCTCCCCTTTTTGTCAAGCAAAAAGATCAAGAAGGGGTTAAACAATCCAAACAATAATATGAGGGGTAAAAATCTTTCTCCCCTTTTAAGTCAATCAAAACAATAAAACAATGTTCTCCCCTTTTTGTCTAAAACAAAAACAATGTCAATAAGGGGTGACTATAAACAACATGATATCAATGAAGCATCTTGATATCACTTGAAAATAAACAAAGATCAATAGATGTATATGCTATATACATTCATGAAGAGGAAGACGCTAAGTTAGCTTCCCTACACATATACATTACATGAAAGAGGGATGTAAGCCCTAATTCACATAACACACATTATGTAATGCATAAGAGGAGATGTGAAGCTCCCCCTACACACGTGTACCACATAAAGAAGAGATGTTAAGCTCTTCAATACAAGATACACTCATCATGAATCTATATGCATATAGTCAATACAAATCAAAACTTTTGTATTTTTCTTAAAAAAAATTTTAAGATACCAATTTTAAGCAAAAAACACATGAAACATCTTGATATCAATTGAAATTTAAACATAATAATTTTGAATGTAAGCAAAATTTTGATACCAATTGTAAATAATTTTCATATTAAACATATGATACCAATATGAAATTTTCAATCATAAAGTAAGGAGTGGGAAACAAATACCAATTGAAGAATCACCAATTGAAAGACAAAATTGAATTTTCTCCCCTTTATGAAATACCAACTAAAAAGATGCATAGGCTTGATACCAATATAAAAGTAATCAATTGAAACAAAATTGAAACTCAAGCACTAGCATAAACAAGATTTTGTGAAAAATTTATATCTTAAGCACAAATAAAACAAGTATATGTGTATGAAATAGAATGAGTACCAATCACTAATAGACGATACCAATTGAAAATATACATACACAATAAACATATGAGTATACACAAAGATCAAAATGATACCGATTGAAAGAGTTCTACGATACCAATTGACATAACAATAAAAGCATGGTACAACTCATATAATCTACCACCCAATCAAGTTCAAGTTTTAAATGATTTTCATTTAAAGCATACATGAACATGATCTCCATCCAACCGCCCTTCGAAGGTAGGGGTTTTTAAAAATAGATTTGAAAATGTAGTATGTTTGAAAATCACTACCAAATTAAAGAATACGAACTAGTTAAAATGAAAAACTTGTTAACTAGTGCGAAATCCTTCAAGCAAGGAATAAACTAAAAAATAATTTTCATAAAACATAAAATCCACATGATAATCAACACTCTAATTCAATTAGACATAAATATGACTCATGAAAAACAAACATGAGCAAGCAATAAAAGTGAGTGTACAAATAAAGTGTGAATATCATAATCATGAAAAATTTTTCATTAAGCTCAATTATTCCTTGAACATTGAAAAACACGAAAATCATCAAAACTTATTTAACCTTCATGGCATATGTATGTCTAATACAGACTAAAGTATACATACATATCCAAAACACAACGAGTCCACAAATATATTCATTAAGGCACGTGGCTCAAAAAGGATAAACATGTATATCTTAAAGTTTGGCAATGCAAACATATATACATGAAGTGAAAACTCATAATCATAAAACAAATCCAAAAATAGGAATACAAGTTTAAAATGTATGAATCATCAAAACTAGACTATACTAGCACATCTAAGGGTTCAAATAAGCAATCAAGCCTAAACATATATAAATTATTTGTCGCCCATTCTATGAACAAGTATATAACTAGTCTTAATGAAAACTAACATCTAAACAAGTAATCTTAACATGAAGCATCAAAAACAAGATAAAAATCATCATGATAAAACTAAGACATGATTACTATGTAAATTCACAAGCATTAGATTTATGATGTACATTATAGCTTAAATAAAAGTGAGAACACTAAGTATGGTTCATGCAAGCATGTGTGTCTCAAATACTATACATGTATGTCAAGGATCTAATAATCATGATATTTTCATACTAATCCATAGACATCAAAAACATGCTATAAACAATGAAATGGAAAGTATGTAAACAATAATAAGGAGTTAAGAATTGTTACCAAAACCTAGAAGGCAACTCTCCTTGTCTCCAAAACATGGTGGTCATCTCCACCAAATCTTCCCTTGAAAGTGATGCATCCAATAGATTTCCTTTAAGTCCGGAACGCCTCCACTCCAAGGTGTCATCACTCTCACATCATGTGAGAGCCCACACCTACATCAAAAATAATAGGAGGGGTGGTCTTTGGTACCCACATCTTGTGGGTCCATGGGGGTTAGTCCCTTCTCTAACCCAAACAAACTTCTTTGCTAAATTCTCAACATGTAAACGATCATAGCAAAATTTAGCAAGATGGCCTTTTCGGCCACAATGTGTACATGTGTACACATGAACATACATGTGTTGATGGTGTCCGTGTGGAGCATGTGTATGCCGTGGAGGGTGTGCATGCATAAAAGTTGGAACTTGTTTCTTTCGAACCAAGGATTCCAAGCGTGTGTGGTTCATGGCACATTGGCTCATAGTGGAGCCCAAACAATCAACCTTCTTCTTAAGTAAACAAATATCATCATTAATTTTAAAAGAAGAAGTGTGGCATGCAACAGGTGAAGTGTGTGATACTACCCTAGCATGGCAAACATGTGCATCCATCTTATTTTGTAAAACAACATTTTTCTTTAAACAAAACATTCAAATCATTAGAAATAGAAATAATTTTATTTTTTAATCAAACATTCTCTTTTAAAACAAATCAATTTTTGAAGACAAGTTATCATTTTTCTTCAAAAGTTTTCACAATCATTTTTAGATTTTAAAAATTCATTTTCTTTTAATGCAAGTTCTAATTGAGATCTCAATGAATCCCTTTCATTATAGACCTCAACCTTCTCTTGCAAAACATTGTTAAGTCTAGCATGCAAACACTTATTTTCTTTTTCAATTTCTAGACTCTTCTTTTTCAAAATTTTATATTTTTCTATCAATTTTTCACAAACAATAGATAGTTCTTCATTTAAAGCATGGGGATCAACAAAATCATTACATGAAGAACTAGCATCATCAATATCTAGTTGAGTTTCCGATTGTACCTCAAGGGAGTCATTCCCTTGGACCATATAGCATTGTTGTGGTTCGGATTCTCCACTAGATTCCTCCAGTTGATTTGGCAATTGAAGCTCAGAGGTGGTGGTTGTTGTCAATTTGTTCCACACTGCAAAGGCAGAATCAATGTTAGAAACACACATAAGATAATCTTTAGGTAATGTGCTTCTAATGGCCTCAAGGGCTTGTGCATTGGCCCCTATATGATTGCTATCACTAAGGAAGGATTCCTTGGTAATGGCAAGGTAAACTTTATGACCTAGGGTTTGTAAATAAATGGTCATCCTAATCTTCCAAACATGAATGTGGAAGGGTCAAACATAGTAGGTGGGGTCATGAAAGCCATGGTAAACTATATGTGTGCAAAACAAGCAAATGCAAACAATAGATTAGCAAACAAAGGATCTCACTCCTAGGATGTTAAGCCTAAGTATCAGGAGCACTAGCTCTGATACCAATTGAAAGGGAACACCTAGAGGGGGGTGAATAGGTGTTTGTGCTAATCTAAACTAAATGCAAAACTAAGTGCGCTAAATGCGTAAGGTAATGCAAATCTTGCACAAACTTAATACAACACAACAAGGTAGCCGAATTCCCCGTGAAGGACTCTGGACTAACTCCTCTTGATTCCCCTTGAATGGGTTGAGGTGCTATGTGAAGCTCTTGTTGGTTAAGTATAAGTTAGGCACACACACAAGCAAGCCAAGCAAATAAGGATGAATAGCAATAAGAATATATGCAAGGCAACACAAGCAAATAGATATGTGAATTATGCTCAACACAAGCAAATATGATATGATGTTATGTATGATGCTTTGCACAAATGTAAAGAGAGAGAGAGTTTAGAGACAAGTGGATCAAACGCAAACACAATTATATGTTTGAGGTTCGAGCACCCTTGCTCTACATCCCGCCTACACCACCGTGTAGGATTTCACATCCACTATACCGTCCACCGAGGACTCCCACCGAGGGAACCTTCACCGAGAAGGATTTGTACAACAATGGAGTACCTAACTCCTCTCTCAAACAAACACCTCCTCACACAAGAGGGGTAGGCCCGTAGCCAATACAACCACAACAACCAACACCTCTACCGAAGAGGGTTTACAACCAAACTCCACCTCTCACTAGAGGGAGCAAACAATCACCCGATCACCTCTACCTAAGAGGGATACAACAAGAATAAGGTGTTTACAACAAGTGGTTCCAAAAACCACAAACTCAATCTCTCTTTTTTTTCTCTTTTCTTTTCCACAAAAACAAGATCCTAAATAGATTAGGATAGGTGATAGCTCAAGTGTGGAAAACTAGGTGTTTGAAAAACAAGCAACAAAGAAAAACACTGGGAAAATTCTTGCAAAAGATATAGAATGAAAAACAAGACAAATCTCCCAAAATCCTCTTTTCTTTGATTTTTCCAAAAACCTAAAACAATAAAATATAAATCTTTTTAGCACAAAAACTATTTTGAAAACTTGTTTAAACACTAGAGAATCACTGAAATTTTTCTTCTTGAAAACCTTGGCCAAAAACCCAAAGAGATGGGGTTTATATAGGCCCAATACAAAACTAGCCGTTAGAGCTGAGTTGGCAGCTCTGACAGGCAACGGTCGACCGGCCCGGTCGACCGCCAACGGTCGAAAATATGACCGTTGGGCAACTGCAGTCGACCGGCCGGTCGACCGAAACAAACAGAGAGCACTGTAAGTGCCCCGGTCGACCGGAGCGGTCGACCGTCCCAGTGCCTCCAAACGTGCACAGATTTGTGCACGTCGGTCGACCGGCTCGGTCGACCGACTCCTCCCTAGTCGACTAGTCAGAGGACCAAGTCGACTGGTTGAAGCTTGGAACAACAATCTGGGTCAGAAAAACATGTTAAAATATTTTTCTAAAAATCTTTTAACACTTCTAAAATCACCAAAAATAGTTTTATCATTTTATATGGAAACACAAACTTGTGATAAAATTTCATGACATATATCAATCATATCAATTCATTTTTGAGTCTTGCCAATTATCAACAACAAAACTTGTATTTTCATCAAACTTGATTTTTCCAAAACATGAATAGGATAGTCAAAATAAGTTTGTCTAGCACGTTTAAAGCATGTATGTATATCTAGAACATATCTAATATACATAGAAATAGAGTAAACTTGTTTTGATCTACTATTCATGAAAACCAAAATCAAAACATAAAACGTGTGTGTTGTGCACTTGAGCATATCAACTATACTAAACTTTACAAATGGATCTAAACACACTATCTAAACTAGGATACCTAAGTCTTCTTGATGATCTTCATCTTCAAGTAGACTTGCTCCAAAACTCCATCCATGGGCTAGGCAATGTGTGATCTTGACGCTTTGGCCCTGGAATCATCATGAAAAGCTTCTAAACACCTTGTGAAGCTAATCACCAACTAATATCTTGGTTAATGATCTGAAACTTAAACAGCACAAGATTATTAGTAAACATAACTACATAAGTTAATCATCATCAAAACTAGAGTGAAAGGCCTTTGGGCCAACACGTACCGCTAGGCACTGGGACTTATTATATGCCGGAACGTCTTAGTATACGCCCGAACAGGAATAGAGTGTCACCGTTCCCCACAGAATATACCCAGGGGATTATAGCACACCCGGCAGGCAGGCAAGGGGGTAAGGGTGCCAGTACACCTCTCGAAAATGCCTGGTGGCCTCCAAGTCAAATTTAACAGGAATAATTGTACAACATATGTGTGTCCACCATAAACACAGAAGCTATATCGATACACATCAATTTTTCCCATCCCGGTGTAAGTTGTTTAAATATAACAGAGTGTTAAATAGTAATGTCCACAGGGTATTCACAAAAGTCCAATATTCATGGCTATCCTATACGGGGGTCAACAAGAGTATAATATCAGGAGTAATGTCAGGAGCCTCCCTATTTCAAGGTTCAAGTATATAGGAGTTCAGGAGTTCAGGAGTACCAAATATCTGGTAATAATATAATAATCATGTCAAGTCCCCGTAAAAGTGATAGTCATGAATATGTATATAATACACGTATCAGGGTGGGTAGTGTCCGATCAAGGGTCACAATGTCAAGTCAATGTACTTGTACCACATGAAAACATGTCGTATACTAGGTGTCAGGATCAGGTGTCAAGTATGACATATATCGAGTACCGGTGTCTAAATATCAAGTGTCGTGGGATAGGTTTCAAATATCCAGTGCTAGTGTAAATACTGAGTGCTAGTGTAAATCCCGAGTGATGGTGTCATAAATCATATATCAAGTGTAACATGCCAAGTGTCGGTGTAAATACTGAGTGCCGGTGTAAATACCGAGTGCCGGTGTCATAAATCATATATCAAGTATAACAAGCCAAGTGTCGGTGTAAATACTGAGTGCCGGTGTAAATACCGAGTGCCGGTGTCATAAATCATATATCAAGTGTAACATGCCAGGTGTCAGTGTAAATACTGAGTACCGGTGTAAATACGAGCACAACAACATATATTAACTTGTGTAGCGGGTATCATGTACTAAAAATTACAATAGCAAGTAAGATATTAAAACATTACAGTGGTAACAAGATGTCCACATATTAATTAACATGCTATAAACATTTGAGTGGTAGTTATTAAGCATAAAATAAACACTTGAGTGGTAGTTATTAGGCGAAAATTCTACTATTTCAGAAATGTTCTGAAAAATTCTCAAAATAGCAAATATTATTTTAAGATACTCGGTAAAATTAGATTCGAGAAATTCAATGTAATTTTCAAATTAAAAATCCTGAAATCTTCCGGCGATACCAGCCGACGCCAGAATCAGTGAAATTTTGATAAGTTATAAAAATCTCAAAAAAATGTTTTTAGATACAAAATGAAATTCTAAGAAGTACCGTGAAAGCCATTTTTGAAAATTCAATCCCATTTGAAAACTAAAAAAATCTGGGAATCAGTCAGCGATGTAGACCGACACCGGCTTTGGAGATTTGCAGAAAAATTCTGAAAATTCTAGAAAATAATGAAAATTTTAAAATATTAGAAACAGTGTCTGAAACTAAAATCGATCAAATCAGACTACCGGAATGGTCAAATCAGGCTACAGGCTGGTATCGGGTTCCCGGTCCGGGTCAGGGCTTACTCTAGGTCTGAGAATCCAGATCCGATACACAATAATATAAGCAATCACAACCTAAAAGCAAATACTGGAAGAAAATTGAACAATACAGTCGAAAAAATTTGGGACACGTATCAGGGTACGTATCCCGGGAACGGGGTGCTACAATCTACCACCTAACAAAAATTTCATCCTCGAAATTTCTATAGGAAGGAGATGAACATGGAAATAAAGAATTAATAAGACAAGATATGGAGTACATGAGAAAATTACCACTCAAGGCTCGAACAGATACGGGTAACGGTCACGGATGACGTCTTCCCGCTCCAAGTTGCTTCTCCCGGACTATGCCTGTTCCATGAAACAAGCACCAACGGGATGGTCCAGTTCTTTAGGGTCTTGACACTTCTATCCACAATAGCCATTGGTTGTTCAGAATATGACAAATCGGGCTACAACTCCAACTCTGAATAATCCAATACATGGCTCTCATCCCTGATGTATCTCCTCAGCTATGACACATGGAACACATTGTGCACCCTTCTAGTGATGGAGGCAGTGCCAACCTGTAGGCCACTTCTCCTACTCGCTCTAATATCTCAAACGGGCCTATATACCTTGGACTTAGCTTCCCACGTGCACCAAATTTGATCACTCCCTTGGTCGGGGATATCTTCAGAAACTCATGCTCTCCCACCTGAAACTCCAACGGTCTTCTATTGGAATCTGCCCAACTCTTCTGTCTGTCCTATGCTGCACGAAGATGCTCTTGGATGGTCCTGACTTGTTCACTGCCTGTACTATCACATCCGGCCCCAAATGCCTTCTCTCACCAACTTCATCCCAACACAATGGTGAACTGCATCTCCTACCGTATAGGGCTTCAAACGGAGCCATCTTGATGCTTGCTTGATAACTGTTATTGTAGGAAAACTCTGCCAAATGTAGATGGTCTTCCCACGATCCCTTGAAGTCTATCATACAAGCCCTCAACATGTCTTCTAGGATCTGAATGGTCCGTTCGGACTGCCCGTCTGTCTCTAGATAATAAGATGTGCTAAACTTTAGATGGGTCCCCAAACTCTCTTGAAGGCTCTCCCAGAAGTGAGATCTGAACCTCGTGTCTCTGTCCGACACGATACTCACAGGAATTCCATGCAGTCGAATAATCTCCCTCAAGTACTTGTCTGCCAGAAGCTCTGTAGATTGTTGATCGGCAAAAACCAAGCACTAAAATAAGAGAAGGAAGTATAGGTTGATGTTACTGCTTTTGCGATTCTTATACGGCTCGTATCCACAAGGAGGGAGAGCGATGGAAGCTTGATGCGGCTTAAAAGTTCAAGAAGAAAGAAAATTCTTGTTTCAAATAAAGAATTGAAAAGTGAAAACAAGTTATTTTTAAGAATTGTTGGAAAATGTTTTGGTCGTTTGTAAAAGTGATTTTTTCTTAGTTGTAAAAATGCATGGCTAACTTTCTACTAAGTGCTCCCACTAATTTCTAACTTTTGGAAGATAGCCTCACGATAGATCATAGGCGAACACAACCCTTTGCATTGGAACTATTCACGTAGAAATCGAGTGAAAGTTCATCCTAAACTTAGCTTTACATAACAAAAACTCGGACATTCCCTTATCAAGATCCAATAGAAGGCGAGAATAAGGAAAGACACGAGTGTACTAACAGTATCGGCAAAGTTAAAAGGAAAAGTCTCTAACTTACAATAACAAGTAAAGTACACAACCCATAGATCATCAAAAACTCATTAAGTATGAAGTATAAGAAAGTAAATACTTGTAGGTAAATTAGAGTTAGAACCCTCGTCTTAAGATGCCATAGCTCTTGTTTGCACAAGGCTTGTTTGACACCATTGACTCATGTGGGTTATCAATCAAGTGTTAGAAATTAGTGGGTTAGTAGTTAGTTAGCCATGCTAATGAAAAGTTAGTTAGCCATAAAAGTAAAAGAAACAACAAAGGAAAAGAAGTGGAAAAAGTGAGTTGCGCTACAAGAAAACAAAAGAAAAGAAAAGTTAAAGAAAGGAAGTTACACTACAACAAAGTAAAAGAAAAGAGGTGAAGAAGAAAGAAGTTACACTACAACAAAGAAGTAAAAATAAATGGCAAAGACAAGTAAATGGAAAGAAGGAAGAGAAGTAGTACTTGTATTATCTTGTCACCCTTCAAATACAACACTTTACACACTCTCTCTCTTTCACTCTAATGGCTAAAACTTAAAACTAGAAGAAGAACAACAACAATTACAAACTAAAAATAAGGCTGCACAACTTGCTCTAACTCTCGATCTACTCAAACTGAAGACCCTAGGGGTATTTATAGGCACCAGAGGAAAGGGGGCCACGTGAAAGGCACGTGGCCCAAAGCGCAGGCGCGCACGCCCAAAGGGACGCGAAAACGCGGCCTGGGCCGCGTTTCCACGGCCCTGCCAGGGCGGCGCACGCCTGGCTTCGGGCAGCGCGTCGCCCAGACTGTCTTCTGACGCCTTGATCTTCTGGATTTGCGATTTAATACCCTGGGCTGACAAAATCTTCACCCTAAAGTCAATGGCTACTTGGTAGGCTTTTAATCACCAATTAAATGGTGATTTAGATCTTCTTATTCATTTGCACACCATGGACCTAGGATCAAGCAAGCAAGGTTTTATTAGCTAAATTTTTACATGAAATAAATTTGAGAATGTGATGAAAATTATGCAAAATTAGAGACTAATCATACCCCCACACTTATCTTTTTGCTCGTCCCGAGCAAACAAAAATAAGAAAATTATTATACCACTTTCACAGGTGATGCGATTGCACTGAGCATGTGCAACAAGCCTTTAAACCTCTAGGTTTCCCCTAGAGGAGGAGTGTTGTCTCCTGAGGGTTTTCAATGGATTGCACCCACAAAATCCAGTAAGTAAAGAAAAGAAGTTAGTTGTTAGAAAGAATTTTTCTCTCTCTCTTTTTTTAATAAAAAAGAACTTTCAATCATCTAAGTAAAAATGACCGAATGATGTAAGAATTAGGTTTAACCTTCATAAGTCCTCTTATACTTTGGCCTTCATAAGAGAAGAAACTATGGTTTTTCTTTAAATTTAGAAAAAATCTTGTACTTCTATGCATAATGTGTAAGTGTGATGTGCTTGGGATTTTTCAACTCAACTTTGAATATCATTTAATTTTATTAATATTTACTTATTATTCTTGGTTCCATTAGGCTTTCTACTTCACTTATGTAACACATATCAAATCGATGACTCCCAACCAGATGGTCTTAGGACACCAGGTGGAAAAACACCCTTCAGGTTAAATATGCAAGTGGAGTAGGCCACGAAATCAAGATTTATTAATACATTATTTTATATAGAAATTTTTTTTTGGCGTGAGTAATCATGCTTCATGAGGCACAATTATCCAGCTTTTCTTTTCTTTTCTTTTCTTTTTTTTTTTAGAGTTGTGTCTCTAAATCCCAAGCATGTGTGTGTGGGTTATGCATATTCTACTAAGGCTAAATAAACGGTATGAGTTATTTTCCTTATCCCTTCTAACTTTTTAGTCAAACCAATCTTTCTTATTTATTTAGGCAAAAATAAAGATTCATTAATAAGGTTCCCGTAATTCCTACAATCTTTTGGTATTTTTATAAAGAGTATGAAATTTCTTTTCAATGTGGAGATTTTTTTTTTTGAAAGAAAAAGAAAGAATAAAAGGAAAAAGAAAAAGTGTTAGCCCCCCCCACACCTATCTAATGCATTGTCCTCAATGAATGCATATGGAAATGCAAATGGAATAAATAGGGGGAAGAAATGATGTCATCGCCTTCGTGGACTCGGGCCGGCCAAGTGCGAATAGGCTAAAGAAATGTCAAAAAGAATGTAGAAGGGGTAAGCGTATAAACAAAATTTTATTTTTTTTGTTTTTTTTATTTTTTTGTTGTGGTTAGGTGTATGACGGGGCAAAAAGAGTCAGCACACTATCATCCGGAGTCATAGGCTCATTGGTCAAGAAGGGCTTCAGTCTTTGCCCATTCACTTTGAATTCCGTGTTGTTCTTAGGGTCTGCAATAAGCACAGCATCGTGTGGAAAAACAGTGCGCACAATGAACGGTCCTGACGAACGAGTTTTCAGCTTCCCCGCGAAAATATGAAGCCTAGAGTTATACAGCAGAGCCTTATCTCCCGGTGCAAAGTTTTTCCGGGTTATGATTTGGTCATGAAAAAGTTTAGTCCTGCTCTTGGTGATTCGGGCATTCTCATAGGCTTCATTCCGTATCTCCTCTAATTCTGAAATCTGCAGTCTCTTAAGTTTATCGGCCTTAGTCAGATCAAAGTTGAGTTGCTTAATTGCCCAGAGGCCCGGTGTTCTAACTCTACTGGCAGATGACAGGCTTTTTCAAACACGATTCCATAAGGAGACATCCCCAGAACTGTCTTAAAAGCAGTGTGGTAAGCCTACAATACATCATTGAGCTTAACCGACCAATCCTTTCGGTTTTGTCCGATAGTCTTTTCCAAAATGAGCTTGATCTGGCGATTGGTGACTTCGACCTGCCCATTTGTCTGGGGATGATACAGAGTAGATAACTTGTGATTGATGGAATATTTCGCATCAGAGCTTTAAAAACTCTGTTGCAGAAATGTGATCCATTATCACTAATTATCGCTCTGGGGGTGCCAAATCGGGAGAAAATGTTCTCTTTGAGAAATTGACAACCACTTTGTTGTCATTTGTCTTAGTTGGCACAGCTTCTACCCACTTAGAGACATAATCTACAGCAACCAAAATGAACTGGTTGCCAAAGGAATTGGGGAATAGCCCCATGAAATCGATACCCCAAACATCAAAATTCCAACTTCAAGGATCGGGTTCAGGGGCTTCATGTCTCTTCTTGAAATTTTCCCAATTTTCTGACAATTTGCGCATGACTTGCAAAAATGATATGAGTCTTTGAACAAAGTGGGCCAGTAGAACCCACTTTGTAGAACCTTCTCTGCAGTCTTGCGGGGACCGAAGTGTCCTCCGCATGCAAGGTCAAGGCAAAAGCTGAGCACACTCCTCTGTTCCTCCTCTGGTATGCATCGTCTAATAATTTGGTCGGGACAATACTTAAAAAGATACGGTTCTTTCCAGAAGAAGTACCGTACTTAGGCAAGGAAGCGGTATTGGTCTTGTTTTGTCCAGTCAGCAGGTAATTATCCGTGGCCAGGTAATTAACAATGTCCTCATATCAGGGTTCCTTAAGAATGGCTAGGATGTGCTCGTCTGGGAAATCCTCATTGATCGGAGCTTGGATGGTTGGTGCATTCGGAATTCGTGAGAGATGATCAGCGACCACATTTTCTATACCTCGTTTATCCCAGATTTCTAAGTCAAATTATTGAAGCAAAAGGATCCACCGAATCAGTCGGGCTTTTGCTTCCTTCTTGGTTATGAGGTATTTCAGAGCCGAGTCATCTGTAAAAATCACCGTCTTCGAACCTAACAACTAGGGCCGAAACTTTTCTAACGCAAAGACAACGGCCAAGAATTCCTTCTCAGTCGTTGTATAATTCTGTTGGGCGTCATTCAAGGTCCTACTCGAATAGTAAATCACGTGCTGCCTATTATCAATGCGCTGTCCTAGAACAGCGCCAATAGCAAAATCAGATGCATCACACATGATTTCAAATGGTTGGGCCCAATTAGGAGCAGAAATAATAGGCGCAGAAATAAGTTCTTGCTTAAGCTTCCCCCATGACTTGAAACATTCATCGTTGAAATCAAAGGGCACGTCCTTAGCGAGCAGGTGGTTAAGGGCCTCGCGATTTTGCTAAAGTCCTTAATAAACCGTCGATAGAACCCAGCATGCCTTAAAAAGGATCTAATATCCTTGATGATTTTGGGTGGTGGAAGTTTAGCAATCACTTTTACTTTAGCCTTATCCACTTCTATGCCTCTCCTCGAAATCTCATGGCCCAAGACAATCCCCTGTCTCACCATGAAGTGACATTTTTCCCAGTTTAGAGATAGGTTCTTCTCAATGCATCTTTGTAGCACTAACTCTAGGTGATGAAGACACTGATCAAATGAATCTCCGTAGATAGAGAAGTCATCCATGAAAATCTCAAGAAAACGTTCCACCATGTCAGAGAACAAACTAAGCATGCACCGTTGGAACATTGTGGGCGCATGCCTATCCAAAAGGCATGCGCCGATAAGCAAAGGTTCCGAACGGGCAGGTGAACGTCGTCTTTTCCTGGTCTTCTGCAGCAATGGAGATTTGATTGTACCCCGAGTGCCCATCTAGGAAGTAGTAGTACTCATGTCCAGCCAAACGTTCAAGCATTTGGTCGATGAAGGGTAGCGGGAAGTGGTCTTTACAGGTAGCTGCATTCAACTTCCTATAGTCGATACAAACATGAACCCTTGTAGGCAATCTTGTTTGTGCCAACTCTTTTTTCTCATTTTCTACCACCGTAAAGCCAGCCTTCTTTGGGACCGCATGAACAGGGCTAACCCATTGGCTATCAGAAATGGGACAAATGATCCCATTATCTAATAGTTTCAGAATTTCAGCCTTAACTGCCTCTTGCATGAGAGGGTTAAGCCTTCGTTGTGGGTCCCTCCTAGGGTTGCTTCATCGACTAAATGGATTCTATGTTGCACTATGGCTGGACTTATTCCCTTGATGTCCTTCATCGTCCATCCAATGGCTTCCCTATGTCTTTTCAGAATAGACATTAAGTTGTCCTCTTGTTGCTCAGTCAGGTGGGAGGCTATGATGACTGGCAAGGTGTCCTTTCCGCCCAGGTAGGCGTATTTGAGGTGTTCAGGTAAGGCTTTGAGCTCTAGGGAAGGTGTTGCTTCATTGGAAGCAATCTCTGGGTTTTTAATCCTATGATGAGGTACACTTAGGCTTGATGCCCAATCCACTGTTGAATCTACGATCTGGTCTAGATTAAAATTCTCAGCCTCCAGATCAAGCTCTGCCTCAGTTTCTGTCTCCATGCTTTCCTCATGCTCACTGGTCAGGTTTTCAATAGAATTAACCTCAAACGTCTGATAATTGACATCCCTAGGTTGTCTTCCAAGATTGAAGACATTAACTTCCTTCGTCATGTCTCCAAAAGTCAATCACATGGACCCGTTCCTACAGTTGATTATGGCATTGGCTGTAGCAAGGAATGGGCGCCCTAAGATGATGGGAGTTTGAGACCTAAGATTGGACACAGGTTGGATCTCAAGCACAATGAAGTCAACGGGGTAAATGAAATCCCCGACCCGGATAAGGACTTCTGTGATTTTCCCCTTCGAGATCTTCACAGATCAGTCAGCTAGCTGAATGGTGACTCGAGTTGGGCTTAGCTCACCCAACACAAGTTGCTGGTATACTGAGAGAGGTAGCAAGTTGATACTTGCTCTCAGGTCAAGAAGCGCTCTACTGATTCGGTTTGTCCAACGGTGCAGGAAATGGTGGGACATCCGGGATCCTTGTATTTCACCAGAATAGGACCAGACAGAATTTCGCTTATATTAGTGGTCAAGAACACTTTCTTGGGCACGTTGGTCTTTCTCTTCTTCGTACCCATATCCTTAAGAAATTTGCATAAGTTGGACTTGTTGGATAGCGTCAAGAAGTGGCACATTCAATTTGACCTGATTGAACATCTCTAGCATTTTCTCCATGTGCATATTCTTATTGTTGTTCCTAAGTCTATTGGAAAAGGGTGCTACAGGCTTATAAACTTGTTCAGCAGCTTTGTCCTCGTCAGATGTTTGTGGAGCGAATTGGGAGGAACTAGTAGAGGTGGAGGCTGGAGTGGGATCAGGATGGACTGGACTTTTCTCTTGGTAGACCTGGTTGTCTACCTTCTTTCTAGATCGCAGTGTGTGAACAGCATTGCACTGGTTAATCGATGGATCTTGAATTTCATATGCTTGATTGGAGGCTTTTGGGTTAACTAGCGGCTGACTAGGCAAAGTACCCTTTGGTCTTTCACTTAGGGAGCTAGCTAACTAGCTCATCTGCATTTTCAATCTCGATATGGCCTGTGAATGATTGTTCAGAGTTTGTCCCTGATTTTGCATAAAAGCCGTTTGGGACTTTATGAAAGCCTCTATGCTCTCCTCCAATTTACTGATTTTCTTTTCTATTGGTGAGCCTTGGGAGGAGGAAGCTGGGGCTTGACTGGGAAAAGTTGGTGGAGGAGTAGGATGGTGAAAATTGTTGAAAAATTAAGCCTGGGAGGATTGTTTTGGGCCCAGGAGAAATTAGGGTGATTTCTCCAGCCGGGATTGTATGTTTGTGAGTAGGGGTTGTGTGGCGGCCGTGAATAAGCCGCGTTCAAGTGTTCCGGTGGCACTTGTTGGGTGTGAAAAACAGGGCACTCTTCAAAGATATGGTTTGGTGCCTGACAGTACGAACAACCCGGATTGTGAATTGATGGTGGGTTGATCTGGTTGACACTGGCAAGCTCTTTTGTTTCCAGAGCCTCTATCCTCCTCATTAGGGTAGCAATCTTAGCCTCGGCAGTTATGGATGATTCTAGAGATAGGAGCCCTCCTCTTGAAGCTATAGATTGTGAATTCCTAGGTTTCTCCGAGGCTGGCTCCTATTACAGGGTTTTCTCAGCTAAATCCTCAAATAAATCCCAACCCTGATTCTCATCCTTCTGCAAGAACCCTCCCTGACACATCGTTAAAATCTTTGTTTGATAGTCTAGACCATCGTAGAGAATCTGGCACTGACGCCATTTCTCCACGCCATGATGAGGCACTGAGCTAGGAGATCTTTGAATCGCTCAAAGTATCTCCAAAATGTTTCGTTCAGTTCTTGCCTAAACTGCATAATGTTCTTCCTAATGAGGGCAGTTTTGTGAATTGGGTAGAATTTCTTCAAGAAAGCCTTGACGAAATCATCCAGGTCATGACGGAATCTGCTGCCAAGCTGTACAACCATTTCTTAGCTAGGTCCTTTAGGAAAAAAAGGGATGAAACGTAACCTAACGGCATCGTCTCCTAGCTGGGGTATACGCATCATGAGGCATACTTCTTCAAATTCCCTAACAAAGAAGTATGCGTCCTCGATTCTAAACCATGAAATTTGGGAAGAGTGTTAATGAATTGGGGCTTTAACTCGAAGTTATTTCCGTTTGCTTCAGGAAGTTTTATGCAAGATGGAAGTGAAGTTCTGATCGGGTAAAATTTATCCTGAAGTGACGCCATCACCGATTCTGGATGCAAGGGTAGAGAAGTATTTCTTATTAATCTGGAAGTTGACTGATCTCTCACCCACTCTTGCATGCAGCACACCACAACCAACGTGAAGACAACAAACAATCAAAAAAGAACAAAAAAAACAAACAAAAGAAAGAAAAATAACCACAAGCCTTAGTCTAAGGTACCTGGACCTAGACGACTCCTAACTGGTCGGTTCTCCGGGGAAGGTTGTTGCAGGAACTCGACTACAAGCTAATCGACCAGGAAAGGGCAAAGCTCGGGGGGAGGTATCCGGGCGGAGCCACGGGCCTAATTACGCCAAACCACGGAGCTTTCGAGGCTTTACCTCTCAATCCACTTTCCTTAGACACCGATTTTGCAGGAGTATAGTTCTTGCAATTTCCAACCTCGGTTAATCTCTTAGTGAGTCCGAGATATCCCTAGGGCCAACATCTATTGATTTTTAGTTAAGGCTTGGAAAATATGAGTGCACTTGGAGATGATTTTTGGGTTAAGGAAGGGTGATGAAATCCCCACCTTATCTGTTTATTTTGGTTTTGCCCTTAATGTCAATTGTGCAAGTGTACAGTTTATTCACAACAAGGTAACACTCAAAGTGGTAAATTACTTCAAAATGTTGGTCCTATTCTATATGAATGCACACGTACCTTTTCTCCAGCACTCTTCAACAAAAATTGAAATGAATTGAAATAGACACGTGCCCTAAATGCAAAAGTCTAATCTAAATTTCAATTAAGCTACAAGTGAATTTCTGTTGAGTTTATTATACATGCATAAAGATGAAGAATCCAAGGAAACTAAAAATTTAGAAAGCAATTTTTTTAGCGGCTTTCGGCAACCCTGCAAACGAGTTTGTTAGTACTTCAATCGAAAAAACTCGCTTTTACACGAATTTTTCCGAGGGCAGATGAATCCTCGCACAATGTCCTTGGCCACCTCTTTCGCTTCCCGTGATAGTGAGCTCCTTAGTACTTCTCCTACACACAAAAATAAAGAACAATCTTTAATATTGAACAACAAAGCCATTCCCTCCCCAGCAACGGCGCCAAAATTTGATCGGCAAAAAGCAAGCACTAAAATAAGAGAAGGAAGTATGGGTTGATGTTACTGCTTTTACGATTCTTCTGTAGTAGCGAAGTGGCTATACGGGTCGTATCCACAAGGAGGGAGAGCGGTGGAAGCGTGATGCGACTTCAAAGTTCAAGAAGAAAGAAAGTTCTTATTTCCAAATAAAGAATTGAAAAGTGAAAACAAGTTGTTTTTAAGAATTGTTGGAAAATGTTTTGGTGGTTTGTAAAAGTGATTTTTTCTTAGTTGTAAAAATGCATGGCTAACTTTCTACTAAGTGCTCCCACTAATTTCTAACTTTTGAAAGATAGCCTCACGATGGATCATAGGCGAACACAACCCTTTTGCATTGGAACTATTCACGTAGAAATCGAGTGAAAGTTCATCCTAAAACTTAGCTTTACACGGCAAAAACTCGGACATTCCCTTATCAAGATCCAATAGAAGGCGAGAATAAGAGAAGACATGAGTGCACTAACGGTATCAGCAAAGTCAAAAGGAAAAGTCTCTAACTCACAATAACAAGTAAAGTACACAACCCATAGATCATCAAAAACTCATTAAGTATGAAGTATAAGAAAGTAAATACATGTAGGTAAATTAGAGTTAGAACCCTCGTCTTAAGATGCCATAGCTCTTATTTGCACAAGGCTTGTTTGACACTATTGACTCATGTGGGCTATCAATCAAGTGTTAGAAATTAGCGGGTTAGTAGTTAGTTAGCCATGATAATGAAAAGTTAGTTAGCCATAAAAGTAAAAGAAACAACAAAGGAAAAGAAGTGGAAAGAGGGAGTTGCACTACAAGAAAACAAAAGAAAAGAAAAGTTAAAGAAAGGAAGTTACACTACAATAAAGTAAAAGAAAAGAGGTAAAGAAGAAAGAAGTTACACTACAACAAGGAAGTAAAAGTAAATGGCAAAGACAAGAAAATGAAAAGAAGGAAGAGAAGTAGTACTTGTATTATCTTGTCACCCTTCAAATACAACACTTTACACACTCTCTCTTTCACTCTAATGGCTAAAACTTAAAACTAGAAGAAGAACAAAAAACACTACAAACTAAAAATAAGGCTACACAACTTGCTCTAACTCTCGATCTGCTCAAACTGAAGACCCCAGGGGGGTATTTATAGGCACCAGGGGAAAGGGGGCCAAGTGAACGGCACATGGCCCAAAGCGCAGGCGCGTGCGCGCCCAAAGGGCCCGGAAACGCGGCCTGGGCCGCGTTTCCGCGGCCCTGCCAGGGCGGCGGCGCCTGGCTTCGGGCAGCGCGTCGCCCAGACTGTCTTCTGATGATTGATCTTCTGGATTTGCGATTTGATACCCTGGGCTGACAAAATCTTCACCCTAAAGTCAATGGCTACTTGGTAGTCTTTTAATCACCAATTAAATGGTGATTTAGGTCTTCTTCTTCATTTGCACACCATGGACCTAGGATCAAGCAAGCAAGGTTTTATTAGCAAAATTTTACATGAAATAAATATGAGAATGTGATGAAAATTATGCAAAATTAGAGACTAATCAATTGTCCCACTCTGAATGGTATGAAATGTGCTAACTTAGTGAGACGGTCAACGACTACCCCATACTGCATTGTTCCCCTTTGGACAGCGAGGTAGAGCAGTGATAAAATCCATAGTAACATGCTCTCACTTCCATTCTGGTATTGGCAAAGGCTGTAGTAATCCAGCTGGTCTCTGGTGTTCAGCCTTCACTTGCTGACACACTAGACACTTCGCCACATATTGTGCGATCTCTCTCTTCATCGCACTCCATCAGAAATATTGCTTTAGATCCTGATACATCTTAGTTCCTCTAGGGTGTATAGAGTAAGCTGAGCTATGGGCCTCAGCTAAGATCTTCTGTCTAATCTCCCCTTGAGGCACACAAATTCTGTCCCTGAAATAGAGTGCACCTTCAGTATGTATGCAAACATCTGACCTCAGCCTCGCTTTCACTTGCTCACTAAACTTCAGCAATCTGGGATCTTCTCTCTGAGCTTCTCTGATCTCTTCCATCAGTTTCGGCTGGATCTGAAATGCCATCAACTACACGGATCCACTGGCCCTCCGAATCACCATAAATCTAGCTGCCTCATCTCCTTGAGTAGCTCCTCTTGCTCAGTGAGCAACATAACCATGTTGGCTTCAGGTCTTCTACTTAGGGCATCCGGCACAACATTAACCTTGCCAGGATGGTACTACAGATCTACATCATAATCCGCCATCAACTCAAGCCATCGCCTCTGCCTCATTTTAACTCCTTCTGAGTGAAAATGTACTTCAAGCTCTTGTGATCAGTGTAAATCAGCACTCGATCACTAAGCAGGTAATGCCTCCATATCTTCAACGCAAAGATCACAGCTGCCAGCTCCAGATCATGCGTTGGTTAGTTCTTCTCATGAGGCTTTAATTACCTGGATGCATAAGCCACCACATGTCCATACTGCATCAATACGCATCCAAGACCCTTCCCTGAAGCATCACTGTACACAACCATCCCTTCTGTCCCTGAGGGTGTCTTTAAGATTGGAGCTGAAATCAACTTGTTCTTTAACTCCTCAAAAGCAGACGCACACTCCTCAGTCCATATGTACTTCTCTCCCTTCCTGGTAAGCTTGGTCAAAGGAGCTGCAATCTTCGAGAAGTCCTGCACGAACCTTCGATAATATCCAGCTAGTCCGATAAAGCTCCTGATCTCTGTCACGGACTTCAGAGTCGGCCAACCCTTCACTGCCTGAATCTTGCTGGGATCCACCGAGATTCCTTAGAAACAACATGGCCCAAGAATGCTATACTCTCCAGTCAGAACTCACACTTTCTAAGTT
Organism: Agave tequilana; assembly: GCA_038442645.1. Taxonomy (NCBI): domain Eukaryota; kingdom Viridiplantae; phylum Streptophyta; class Magnoliopsida; order Asparagales; family Asparagaceae; genus Agave; species Agave tequilana. Next base: position 22,127 of record JAVJIF010021350.1, read on the forward strand.
TGGCATGAAGCTACTCGAGTCGGAGCGTCTGTAGCACAACCCTCAGATGCTCTGCATGCTCCTCTTCATTCTTGGAATAGACCAAAATATTATCAATGAACACCAATACAAACTTATCCAAATAGGGTGAGAAGATTCTATTCATTAAGTCCATAAAGACTGCTGGGGCATTTGTAACTCCAAAGGGCATAACCAGGAACTCGTAATGACCATAGCGATTCCTAAATGCCGTCTTCTGGATGTCTTCTTCTTCACCTTCAACTGATGGTACCCCGACTGCAGATCTAACTTGGAGAATACTTGGGCTCTATGAAGTTGATCAAAGAGATCATCAATTCTCAGCAAAGGGTACTTGTTCTTGATGGTGACTTTGTTCAATTCTCTATAATCAATGCACAATCTTTTGACACCATCCTTCTTGTTTGCGAATAATACTGGTGCTCTCCAAGGTGAAGTACTCGGTCTAATCAGACCCTTGCTCGAATACTCCAGCAGTTGCTTTTTCAATATAGCCAATTCAGTTGGTGCCATCTGGTACGGTGCTTTAAAGATGGGAGTCGCTCCTGGAATAAGGTCAATAGAGAACTTCACAACTCTGTCAGGTGGAAGTCCTGATATCTCCTCAATACATCCAGGAATTCATTCCACACTAACACCGTCTTCTTCTTATCTTCTGCAGTGGCACAATCCAATTGATCTTCCTTCCTAAGGGACTTGCGTTCCCCAAAGAACTGAAACTCCGGTTGGTGTGGAATCTTGAAGATGACCTTCTTGTTCCGACAGTCGATCACCGCATGATACTTGCTGAGCCAAGTCATGCCTAGGATCACATCGTACCCTCTAGTGTCCAATCGGCTTCTAACTTTCTGCCACATAACTCCACAGTGCACGTCTTGCAAATCTTGTTAGTAACGACTACCCCATTCCCCGTATTAATTTCCTACTGGTCACCCATACATACTAGGGGTATAGAATGCAAAGAAGAAAATCTACTGGATATGAAGCAATGTGATGCACCGGAGTCAAAGAGTGATAAAACTGGAACTGAGTGGACCAAGATTGTACCTGCCTTCTCCTGATGCCTCAGCTTCCTCTGCTGTCAAGTTATAGGTCTGGCCTCTCCCGCGGCCAACTCCAGTCCTGGGTCCCCTCTGAGCCTGACCCGAGTCCGACGCTGGGGAGGAAGTGGAGCTCCTCTGCCTACTGGTCCTGGATTCCTCCTCATCAGTGGTGCTAAAAATGTTAGGGGAGCTGCTCGAGCTGGAAGTGCCGGTGGTGCCACTCGAGCTGGAAGTGCTGGTGGTGTTGGAGCTGCATTCCAGGTCTTCTTGAATGGACACTCTCCCATCGAGTGGTTGCCGGATCTGCATGCCAAACACAGTCCATTGCCATACGGCAGTTCCGCTGATTGTGTCCAGGCTTCTGACAATATCCACACACAAGCTGCTGCGAAGGAGGCTGAAAAGGCCGCTTGGCTACTGGGGCACCAAAAGATTTGACTGGATTTCCTCTGTGCTCCTGCTAGAATTGGCGCTTCATAGGCTTGTACTATAGCTCAACTCTCCTCTTCTTCTCCAATCCCTGCTCCACATTACGAGCAATAAAAAGAACTTGAGAGTATATCTTCAGCTGGTGGGTATAAGTAACATATGGATATCCACCCCCAATCCTTACTGAAACCTACTAGCTCCCTTCTCCTCGTCGGTCACCATGTATGGTGCAAACCGACTAAGTCTCAGGAATTCAGCAGCATACTCATCCACCGATCGATTCCACTGCTGCAGCTTGATAAACTGCTCCTCCATCTCCTTTTAAGCAGTTGCAGGGAAAAATCTCTCATAGAAGCCCTTCGAGAACTGGTCCCAAGAAATGGACTTCTCCAGCCTTGCCTCTTCGGCTAGCCACCAAGTCCTCGCCACATCCTTCAGCTGGATCTTGGCCACTTTCACCTGGTTCTCACCAGGAATTCTGGCTGCCTTCAGAAGATCGGTCATGTCGATCAACCACTGCTCTGCATCCAAGGGCTTCTCTGTGCCTGAAAATTCTGCCGGCTGTAACCTCCTGAAATCCGATATAGTACCCGGCCTCTGCTCCCGGGGTGCATTCAGTAATCCTTATCGCAAGAGCTCTGTCTGCTGCTGCTGGCTAGTCATCATCTCCTGGAGTATCCTCATCATGTCGTTCTCCCCGTATGGACCTTTACGGGAAGTGCCGGGACCGTTACGTGTCCCCCGTCTCTCCATATTCGAGCTGACTGAAAAGATGACGGAATATGAGATTTCAGGAATCAAGGGATGGATTTCAAGGAAATAATAGATAACTTCATACTTGTGATTAGAATGTATAGCAAAGACTCGTGTGACTCAGTCGCAAATTAATCCAACATTAATTTGCAGACTGGTTATACTGAAGGTGTGACAGCCTAGGCTCTAATACCAACCTGTGGCGCCCCGACCCGGCGGGTACGGGGATGCCACTGCGATGTACATACGCAGGGCGATGGTACCATCACGTATGTACGCTAAGCATCAATACAACACAATACATGGATCAGAGTGCGGAAATACGTGGTGTTATACATTCCAAACAAAAGAGTACAATTACTTAGTCATCACAAATAGTGACATAATATTACATCAATATTACATCACCAGATAGTACAAAAGTAGATTGAACATGATACAAAGATAAATACTCACGAGCTGGAGAGAGAATCTCGCGAGCAGGGATGACAGGATGGAACTACGGCTGATCTGCCTGCTCCTCGAAGTAAGCCGGGTCCTCAGCTGAAGGGTCCACCTCGGTCCAACGTGCTAAATCTGAACATACAAATCCAGGGTTGTTAGTGGGCAACCCAGCGAGTACAAAAAGAAGCCAAGTGGCAAGTAAGCAATAATAAGTGTAGCAGGTCAAATATCATGTAATCAAATCAGCAAGTATGGAATAACAACAATGAATAGTAAATAAGGAATAACAATAAAATGCATGAAATTAAATTATCAAGTTATTATTAAGACTCATTCAATTTGTATGTTTTGATATATGACCGGTGCCATATACTTCCGCATACAAGTCGAGCGAGGTTGGTTATTGAAAATTGATGGGGAACGACAAACCATATTTAGAATGGGTCCCGTGCATGCCCGGGACAACGGTCCAGGAGTACCGATACTGAGCCAGAACGTACCGCCAGGCACCGGGACTTACTATATGCCCGAAGGTCTTAATATACTCCCGAATAGGAATAGAGTGTCACCATTCCCCATAGGATATACCCAGGGGATTATAGCACACCCGGCAGGTAGGCAAGGGGATAGGGGTGCTAGTACACCCCTCGGAAACACCTGGTGGCCTCCAGGTCAAATCTAACAGGAATAGTTGAACAACATATGTGTGGCCACCATAAACACAGAAGCTATATCGATACCCATCAATTTCCCCCGTCCCGGTGTAAGTTGTTTAAATATAATAGAGTGTTAAATAGTAATGTCCACAGGGTATTCACAAAAGTCCAATATTCATGGCTATCCTATTACGGGGGTCAACAGGAGTATAATATCAGGAGTAATGTCAGGAGCCTCTCTATTTCAGGGGTTCAAGTATACAGGAGTTCAGGAGTACAGGAGTTCAGGAGTACCAAATATCTGGTAATAATATAATAATCATGCCAAGTCTCCGTAAAAGTGATAGTCATGAATATGCCATATAATACAGGTATCAGGGTGGTAGTGTCCGGTCAAGGGTCACAATGTCAAGTCAATGTACTTGTACACATGAAAACATGTCATATATCGGGTGTCAGGATCAGGTGTCAAGTATGACATATATCGAGTACTGGTGTCTAAATATCAAGTGCCGTGAGACAGGTTTCAAATATTAAGTGTCGGTGTACACACCGAGTGCCAGTGTAAATACCGAGTGCCGGTGTCATAAATCATATATCAAGTATAACATGCCAAGTGTCGGTGTAAATATCGAGTGCCGGTGTAAATACCGAGTGCCGGTGTCATAAATCATATATCAAGTGTAACATGCCAAGTGTCAGTATAAATACTGAGTGCCGGTGTAAATACCGAGTGTCGGTTATATCAAGTGTAACATGCCATGTGTCAGTGTAAATACTGAGTGCCGGTGTATATACCGAGTACAACAATATATATTAACTTGTGTAGCGGAGTATCATGCACTAAAAATTACAGTAGCAAGAAAGGTATTAAACATTACGGTGGTAACAAGATGTCCACATATTAATTAACATGCTATAAACATTTGAGTGGTAGTTATTAAGCATAAAATAAACACTCGCCTAAAATCTGGGACGCAATACCGAGAAAAGTCTGGATAGTCCGCTAACACGCACCATCATGTTATTAGCCCATAAATATATTATATATACATATATATTATATATTACAAATATTAGGGAGGGAATGAGAGAGGAGAGAGAAAGTTGTAGGAAGGAAAGACAGAGAGAGAGAGAAAATAGGGTATTTATAGAAAAGGAATAGGAATTAAAAAGGGGAGGGGTATGGTTGTAAATATAGGGTAGTAATTTGAGGGAGAGGTGGAGGGTATTTTAGGGAAGTGGGAAAAGTTAGTTTATTTAGGGAAAGAAAGAGAAAAGAAATGAAAAGAAAGAAAGAAAGAATTAAAGAAGGAAGAAAGAAAGAAGGAAAGAAAAGAAATGGAGGGAGAGGGGTGGCCGTCGGCCACCGCCGGCGCCAGAGACCAGGCGGCGGCGGCGGGGAGGGGAGGCGGCGCACGGGCCTAGGGGGAGGAGGGGTGGAGTTGGTGTTGTGTGGTTGGGTTGTTGTTGGTGGAGGTGGTGATGGTGGTTGGTGGTGGTGGTGGTTGTGGTAGTGGTGATTGGGGGTGTTGGGGAGTTAGAGGAGGAGGAGGAGGTGATGATGGGGTGGTGAAAGTGGAGAATTTGATAGAGGTGGTGGTGAATTTTGGAGGAGGAAGGGAGGTGATGGCGGTGGGTTTTGTTGAAATTGGAGGTGGAGGGTGGTGGTTGAATGAAAAGGAGTTGGTGGAGTGGAGAGGGGGTGTGGGGGAGGGGGTGGCCGGCCTAGGGACGGGCGGCGGTGGTGGCGATGATGGTGGAGGCGGAGGCCATGGAGAGGAGTTGGTTTTGGTTGGTTTAGTTAAAGTGGTTTGGAGTTTGAAATTGAATTGGAAGATGAGAAGGAGAAGGAAAGTGGAAGTGTTTTTTTTTAATAGAGAAGGGGAGAGGATTTGTGATGATAAAAAAGGATGGAGGGGGGAAGGATGGGCTGCAGCAGCAGCCCATCATGCCTCTGTGGCTAATGCTACGACTGTGGAGCAGGAAACGTAGGGTATGGGGGGGGAAGTCACAGGGGGGAGAAAGAAAAAGAAAGAAAAAGAAAAAGAAAGGAAATAAAAAAATAAGAAAAAGAAAATAAAATAGTATAAAAAAATTTTATTATTAAATAATTTATTTATTATAATTTCTAGAAGTACAAAGTAGGGGAATAGAGAAGGAAAAAGTAAGAAAAGAAAATTGTCGGTAAATAATATTATTATTTTAATAGGGCGAAAATTCGACTGTTTCAGAAACGTTCTGAAAAATTTTCAACAATAGCAAATATTATTTTAAAATACTCAGTAAAATTGTATTCAAGAAATTCAATGTAGTTTTTAAATTAAAAATCCTGAAATCTTCCAGCGATACTGGCCGACGCCATAATGGGTGAAATTTTGATAAATTTAGAAAAATCCTAAAAAAATATTTTTTGATAGAAAATGAAATTCTAAGAAGTACCGTGAAAGCCATTTTGAAAATTCAATCCACATTTGAAAACTAAAAATCCGAAAATCAGTAAGCAATGCCGACTGACGGTGTTTTGGAGATTTTGCAGAAAAATTCTAAAAATTTTTAGAAAATCATGAAAAATCTAAAATATTAGAAAACAGTATCTGAAACTGAAATCGGTAAAATCAGACTACCAAAATGGTCAAATTGGGCTACAAGCTGGTATTAGGTTCCCACTCCGGGTCAGGCTTACTCTAGGTCTGAGAATCCAGATCTGATTCACAATAATATAAGCAATCACAACCTAAAAGCAAATACTGGAAGAAAATTGAACAATACGGTTGAAAAAATTTGGGACGCGTATCAGGGTACGTATCCGGGGAACGGGGTGCTACACAGCTGCATAGAGCAAGGTGAATTCCTATGCCAAGCATGTGGTTGATAAGTGTTATAGGTGTGGAGAGCCTGAATACAAGTCCAATTAATGCCCTAAATAGAAATAAGTCAATATGACAGATTACGAAGATGAAGAAGAGGAAGAATTCGAGATTGAAGAGCTAAATGATTCTGACATGCCGATGAGCATGGTGAATCTGCAAGTTGTGTTGTTCAGAGATTGTTGTGCAACTAGAAGACCCCTGACACTACGCAGCGACATCAAATTTTTTATTCAAGAAGTTCGTGTTGGCCCGGAGGCCTTCCTCTCTAGTTTTGATGATGATTAACTCATGTAGTTATGTTTACTAATAATCTTGTGATTTTAGTTTCAGATCATTGAGCAAGATATTAGTTGGTGATTGCTTCAAAAAGAGGAGTTTGGAAGCCTTCACTTGGTGATTCCCGAGCCCGAGCGTCATGATGATACATAGCCATGCTCGTTGGATCACGGAGTTTGGACCGAGTCGACTTGAAGATGAAGATCATCAAGAAGACTTAGGTATCCTAGTATTTAGTGTGTTTTAGATCCATTTGTAAAGATAAGAATAGTTGATATGCTCAAGTGCACAACACACACGTTTTATGATTTTTCGGTTTTTAGTTTAACTGATATGTGTTTTCATGAATAGTTGATCAAAATAAGTTTACTTTGTTTTTATGTATATTAGATGTGCTCTATATACATACATGCTTACATGACTTATACAAACTTATTTTGACTATCCTATTCATGTATTGAAAAATACAAGTTTGATAAAATACAAATTTTAGTTTTTGGTAAAAATGTTAAAACACAAAAATGGTTTCATATACTTGATATTTGAGCTAAACTTTTTATCACATGTTTATATATCAATGCAAAATGATAAAACTATTTTGGGTATTTTTACAAGAGATAAAAGATTTTAGAAATATTTTTAACAAGTGTTTCTGACCCAGAACTGTGCTGACAGACCAAGCCGGTCGACCGGGCGGTCGACCGATGTGCACAGACTTGTGCACGTCTGCTGGCACAGTGGGCGGTCGGCCGGGCGGCCGACCGGATCAGAGAGCCTTGCTCTCTGTATCTGGGCGGTCGGCCGAGCGGCCGACCGGATCAGAGAGTTTGCTCTCTGTATCTGGGCGATCGGCCGTGCGGTCGACCGGGTTGCCCCAACGGTCACAATTCTGACCGTTGTCGGCCGGCCGGCCGGCCGACCGCTAGGCCTGTCAGGCTGCCAGCCTAACGGCTAATTTTCTGTTTGGCCTATATAAACCCCATTTCTTTGGGATTTTGGCTAAGATTTTCTGAGCTAATTTTCCCTACTCTCTAGTTTTAAAAAGAAGTTTTTCAAAAGAGTTTAAAGAGCAAAAAGATTCATCTTGTTTGTTTTTAAAGTGTTTTGTTTTATTTCAAAGAAATTAGGTTTTTGGGAAGTTTGTTTTTGATCTAAATTTCCATATCTATTTGATATTTTCCCAAGAGTATTTCTTTGATCAAAACACTTTGTTTTTCCACAGTTGAGCTATCTTCTATCCTAATCTATTTAGGATCTTTGTTTGTGGAAAAGAGAGATTGTTTGAGGTTGTGGAAACCTCCAAGTTGTGCACCCTTGCTTTTGTTGTATCCCTCTTTGGTAGAGGTTGATCGGGTGATTGGTTTGCTCCCTCTTTGGTAGAGGTTGAGGCTTGTGGTTTGCTCCCTCTAGTGAGAGGTGGAGTTTGGTTTGTAAACCCTCTTCGGTAGAGGTATTGGTTGTTGTTTGGCTACGGGCCTACCCCTCAGTTGTGAGGCGGTGTTTGAGAGAGGAGTTCGGTACTCCTTTGTTGTAACAAATCCTCCTCGGTGGAGGTTCCCTCGGTAGGAGATAGTGGATTAGAAATCCTTCATGGTGGTGAAGGCGGGGATGTAGAGCTAGGGGCTCGAAGCTCGAAACATTTCTTTGTGTTTGCGTTTGATCCATTGTCTCTTAACTCTCTCTCTCTTTATATTGTGCATAGCATCTTTCATATCATCATATCATATTTGCTTGTGTTGTGCCTTGCATTGTTTCATATTGCTTATCATCCTTATATGCTTGGCTTGCTTGTGTGTGCCTCACTTATACTTAACCACAAGAGCTTCATATAGCACCTCAACCCATATTTAGGGGAATCAAGAGGAGTTAGTCCAGAGCCCTTCACGGGGAATTCGGCTACACTTGTTGGTTGTATTAAGTGTGTTGTAAAATTATTTTAAGCTTTCGCATTTAGCGCATTTAGTTTCTAGATTAGCATTAACACCTATTCACCCCCCTCTAAGTGTTTTTCAATTGGTATCAGAGCCTACGCTCCTGATACTTTAGGTTTAACAACCTAGGAGTGAGATCTTGGTTTAGCTAATCTATCATTTGCATTTGCTTGTTTGAACACTTTTGTTGTTTGCACACATATAGTTTGCACTCATGGATAGCCTTCTTATGTTTGACATTTCTAAACTTGAGATTTGGAAGGTTATGATGAGTTGTCATTTAAAAGCCCTAGGATATAAAGTTCACCTTACCATTACCAAGGAATCCTTCCTTAGTGATAGCAAGCATATAGAGGCCAATGCAATAGACCTAAAAGCACTTAGAGCATCACTTCATAAAGATTATTTACATGTGTTTGCTCACTATGATTCAACTTTTGCAGTTTGGAGTATTTTGACTTCTCCTGAGCTACCAAAGATTATCGAAAAGAAGAGAAGATCTAGAAGAGATGAGTCCGAAGAACATTGCTTCATGGTCCAAGGGAATGACTCACTTGAGGTATACTCGGACACTCAACTAGATGCTAGTTCTAATTCATATTGCAATGAATGTCTAGAGGCACAAGCTATGAATGATGAACTTGCTAGAAATTGTGAAAATTTGATTTCTAAATACAAAATATTGAAAAATGAGAATCTTGTTTTAAAAGAAGAAAAGAAAATTTTGTCATCTAAAATTGAGATTGTTTTGCAAGAGAAGGAAGAGGTTTCTAGTGAATGTGACTCACTTAGATCTCAACTTAATCTTGATTTAAAAGAAAATGAATTGTTGAAATCTAAAAATGATTGTGATGATGTGTTGAAGAAAAATGAGTTTTTATCTTCAAAAGTTGATGTTGTTTTAAAGAGAATGTTGCTTTGAAAAATAAAATTATTTCTATTTCAAATGATTTAAATGTTTGTTTAAAGAAAAATGGAGTTTTGCAAAATAAGATAGATTCACATGTTTGCCATGCTAGGGTAATGTCATCTAGATCACCCATTGCATGTACCACTTCTTCTTTGATTGAAAATGATATAAATTTAATTAAGAAGAGTGTTCATTGTTTGGGCTCCACTTTGAGCCAATGTGTTGTTGGACATACACCTTTGGAATCTTTGTTTCGAAAGAAACAAGTTCCATCTATTCATGCACACCCTCCACGGCATACACATGCTTCTCACAGACACCATCACCACATGTATGCTCATGTGTACACATGTACACATTGTGGACGTAAGGACCACCTTGCTAAATTTTGCTATGATCGTATATATGTTTCTAATTTAGCAAATAAATTTGTTTCGGTTAGAGAAGGTACTAACCCCCATGGACCCAAAAGATTATGGGTACCAAAGACCATCCCTCTTATGTTTGATGTAGGTGTGGGCTCTCACATGACGTGAGAGTAGCGATACCTTAGAGTGGATGCGTTCCGTACTTAAAGGAGATTATTTGAATGCATCACTTTCAAGGGAAGTTTGGTGGGAAGACCACCTTATTTTGGAGACATGGAGAAGTTGCCTCATAGGTTTTGGTAACGGTCTCTTACTCCTTATTTATTTATGCATGCTTTTCATGTTCATTATTTGTAGCATGTTTTGTTGTTTATATGATTATTATGAAAATGCCATGATTATTAGACTCTTGACATGCATGTATAGCCATTTTGAGACACCCATGTTTAATATGGACTCATATTTTGTGTTCTCACCATTTGTTTAGCTATCATGTTTATCATAGGTTTAATAACATGTGGATTTTCATAATAATCATGTTTATGTTTTTCATGTTGATTATATCGTGTTTTGATGCTTCATGATTTGAATATATGTTTAAATGTTAGTTTTCATTAAGACTAGGATTTATACTTGTGCATATAGTGGGCTATAAATAAATCTATATATGTTTGTGCTTGAATGCTTATTTAAACCCATTAGATGTGCTAGTATAGTCTAGTTTTGATGATTCATGCATTTTAAACTTGTATTCCCATTTTGGTTTTGTTTTATGATCATGTGTTTTCATTTCATGTATATGTCTATTTTGCCAAACTTTAAGTTATACATGTATACCCCTTGAGTCATTTGCTTGTCATGTAAATCTATACATATGGACTCAATTGTGTTTAGGGATATGTATGTATACTTCTTGTGTTGACAAATCATACATATACCTTGAAATGAAATTTGTTTTAATGAAAATTTAGTTTTTCATGTTTCTAGGTGTTTATGTTTAACTTCATGTATATGTCCATTTTATCCAAATTATTGTTATACATATACATCCTTTTGAGCCCCGTGCCTTCATGCATATATCCTTGTGGACTCGTTGTGTTTGGATATGTATGTATACTTTAGTTTGTATAGGACATACATATACCTTGAAGATTAAATAGTTTTGATGATTTTCATGTTTTCTTATTTCAAGGAATATTGAGCTTATTTTTCATCTTTCATGATTATGATCTTCACATTGTATTTGTACACTCACATTTATTGTTTACTCATGTGTTTGTTTTCATGAGTCATATTTATGCTTAATTGATTATGAGTGTTGACTATTTTGTGAATTTCATGTCTTCATGAATAATATTTTTGTTTTATTCCTTGCTTGAAGGATTTCATACTAGTTTACAAATTTTTCACATAACTAGTTGCGATATTCTTCATTTGGTAGAGTTTTCAAACACACTTTATTTTTCAAATCTATTTTTTTTGAAAACCCTACCATCAACGGGCGGACGGATGGGCGATCATGCTCATGTATGCTTTATATTCATTTTAAACTTGAACATGATTGGGTGGTAGTTATATGATATATACACTTGATCATTATTGTTGTTTCAATTGGTATCATTGGACTCTTTCAATTGTATCAATTTTGACCTTTCTTGTATACTCATATATGTTTGTATGTATGTATGCTTTCAATTTCAAGAATATCAATTTCAATTGGTATCTATTTTCCATACATATATATGTTTGTATTTATGCTAAACTTGAGCTTCAATTTTATTTCAATTGATTAGTTTTCAATTGCTTTTCAATTGGTATCTTATTATAAGCTTATGCATATGTTTTGTTGGTATTTCATAAAGGGGGAGAAAATTCGATTTTCATATTTACAATTGGTATTTGTATTTCCACTCCCTTACTTTATGATAGAAAATAATAATTTCAATTTGGTATCATATGTTTAAAAAAATAATACTTTTAATTGGTATCAAATTTGTTTTATTGAGAAAATTCAAAATTTTGTTTTAAAAGATAAATACAAAAGTTTTGATTTATATTGTCTATGCAAGGAGAGCTTAACATCTCTTCCACATATAGACTCATGTTGAGTGTATCTTGTATTGAAGAGCTTGACATCTCTTCTTTATGTGGTACACGTGTGTAGGGGGAGCTTCACATCTCCTCTTATGCATTACATATTTTACGTTATGTGAATTAGGGCTTGTCATCCCTATTTCATATAATGTATATATGTAGGGAAGTTACTTTACCGTCTTCCTCTTCATGAATGTATATCGCGTATACCATTTGTTGATTGATCTATGTTTACTTTCAATTGGTATCAAGATGCTACTTTAACATATTTTCAATTGATATCCTAATTGATTGTCACCCCTATTTGGTTTTTGTTTTTGTTTTAGACAAAAAGGGGGAGAATTTTTAACCCCTTTGTTGATTCATTGTTTCGAACAGAAAGTGGGAGAAAAATTTATTGATTTAGTTTTGCTTTTACCCCTTATTGATGATTGTTTCTTTGTATTAAAAAGGGGAGAAGATTTTGTTTTGTTTTGATTTTTACCCCTTTGTTGATGATTGACAAAAAGGGGGAGAAAGATTTTGAGTTTTATATATGCATATTTATGTTTTGCATATATTAAGTTTAATTTAGTTTAATCTTAATTGGTATCTAGAGCATATTTTGTTTTTGAATATTTCATTGGTATCTAGAGCCTTTTATTGTTTATGCATGATTATGCATTGTCATTCATTGCATATTTATTGTTTATTTATTTTATGCATGAGTTAAGGGGAGCTTCTTTGAAGCTTAACTTTAATCCATGCATGTATAACTCCATGAGTTTTGTCATCATCAAAAAGGGGGAGATTGTTGGCCCGGAGGCCTTCCTCTCTAGTTTTGATGATGATTAATTCATGTAGTTATGTTTATTAATAATCTTGTGATTTTAGTTTTAGATCATTGAGCAAGATATTAGTTGGTGATTGCTTCAAAAAGAGAAGTTTGGATGCCTTCACTTGGTGATTCCCGAGCCCGAGCGTCATGATGATACATAGCCATGCTCGTTGGATCACGGAGTTTGGACCGAGTCGACTTGAAGATGAAGATCATCAAGAAGACTTAGGTATCCCAGTGTTTAGTGTGTTTTAGATCCATTTGTAAAGATAAGAATAGTTGATATGCTCAAGTGCACAACACACACTTTTTATGGTTTTTCGGTTTTTAGTTTAACCGATATGTGTTTTCATGAATAGTTGATCAAAACAAGTTTACTTTGTTTTTATGTATATTAGATGTGCTCTATATACATACATACTTACATGACTTATACAAACTTATTTTGACTATCCTATTCATGTATTGAAAAATACAAGTTTGATAAAATACAAGTTTTAGTTTTTGGTAAAAATGTTAAAACACAAAAATGGTTTCATATGCTTGATATTTGAGCTAAACTTTTTATCACATGTTTATATATCAATGCAAAATGATAAAACTATTTTTGGGTATTTTTACAAGAGATAAAAGATTTTTAGAAATATTTTAACAAATGTTTCTGACCCAGAACTGTGCTGACAGACCAAGCTGGTCGACGGGCGATCGACCGACGTGCACAGACTTGTGCACGTCTGCTGGCACAGTGGGCCGGTCGGCCGGGCGGCCGACCGGATCAGAGAGCCTTGCTCTCTGTATCTGGGCGGTCGGCCGAGCGGCCGACCGGATCAGAGAGTCTGCTCTCTGTATCTGGGCGGTCGGCCGTGCGGTCGACCGGGTTGCCCCAACGGTCACATTTCTGACCGTTGGTGGTTGGCCGGCCGGCCGACCGGTAGGCCTGTCAGGCTGCCAGATCAGCCTAACGGCTAGTTTTCTGTTTGGCCTATATAAACCCCATTTCTTTGGATTTTGGCTAAGATTTTCTGAGCTAATTTTTCCCTACTCTCTAGTTTTAAAAAAGAAGTTTTTCAAAAGAGTTTAAAGAGAAAAAAGATTCATCTTGTTTGTTTTTAAAGTGTTTTGTTTTATTTCAAAGAAATTAGGTTTTTGGGAAGTTTGTTTTTGATCTAAAATTTCCATATCTATTTGGTATTTTCCCAAGAGTATTTCTTTGATCAAAACACTTTGTTTTTTCACACTTGAGCTATCTTCTATTCTAATCTATTTAGGATCTTTGTTTTGTGGAAAAGAGAGATTGTTTGAGGTTGTGGAAACCTCCAAGTTGTACACCCTTACTTTTGTTGTATCCCTCTTGGTAGAGGTTAATCGGGTGATTGGTTTGCTCCCTCTTTGGTAGAGGTTGAGACTTGTGGTTTGCTCCCTCTAGTGAGAGGTGGAGTTTGGTTTGTAAACTCTCTTCGGTAGAGGTGTTGGTTGTTGTTTGGCTACGGGCCTACCCCTCGGTTGTGAGGCGGTGTTTGAGAGAGGAGTTCGATACTCCTTTGTTGTAACAAATCCTCCTCAGCGGAGGTTCCCTCGGTGGGAGATAGTGGATTGGAAATCCTTCACGGTGGTGAAGGCGGGGATGTAGAGCTAGGGGCTCGAACCTCGAAACATATCTTTGTGTTTGCGTTTGATCCATTGTCTCTTAACTCTCTCTCTTTATATTGTGCATAGCATCTTTCATATCATCATATCATATTTGCTTGTGTTGTGCCTTGCATTGTTTCATATTGCTTATCATCCTTATATGCTTGGCTTGCTTGTGTGTGCCTCACTTATACTTAACCACAAGAGCTTCATATAGCACTGCAACTCATATTTAGGGGAATCAAGAGGAGTTAGTCCAGAGCCCTTCACGGGGAATTCGGCTACACTTGTTGGTTGTATTAAGGTGTGTTGCAAAATTGTTTTAAGCTTCCGCATTTAGCGTATTTAGTTTCTAGATTAGCATTAACACCTATTCACCGCTCCCCCCCCCCCCCCTCTAGGTGCTTTCAGTACGGTCAAGAGCAAAATATGCAACCTCATCGTTGACAATAGAACTTGTGAGAATATCATTTCTAGAGCACTCGTGGACTATTAGAAGTTAGAGACAGAACGACACCCTCATTATTACACTATTGGTTGAATCAAAAAGAGCACTTCTATTAAGATAACTGATGTATGTCTTGTTTCTATTCAATTGGCAAGTTTTTTCAAGATTCTGTTTCTTCTATATGTTCAGTTGGTGGGCAAAAAGTTACCATGAGACCAATTCCACCTACTCCAAAGTCCACAAAGAAAAGGAGCCTAAATCCATATCCATATGCAATCGAGGCGAGATTTTAGTGGAATCAAAGGAAACAAAGCAGAGATTTGCTTTAGTGGTCAATGAAGAAGTTACTCCGCCCGCTGAAATTCTCGAGAAGATGAGATTATTGTTGGAAGAGTTTACAATAGTAGTGTACGACAAGATTCCAGAAGGATTGCTACCCATGAGAGATATCCAGCATCATATTGATCTTATTCTAGGAGTAAGTCTACCTAATCTTTCATACTACCGAATGAATTGCTAGGAGAGTAAAGTTCTAAAAGAGAATGATCGGTTGAAGTTGGAGAAAATAATGCAAAGTAAAAGGTCGCAACTGACAAGAAAAGACAGGAGAAACTCTTTGAGGAAGAAAATATGATGATGGAGCACTTGAGAAAAGAAAGAATCCTAGCTGGAGCATACAACAAGTTGAAGTCAAAGAAATATGGACCATTCAAGATCGTAAAGAAGAATAGTAGTAATGCTTATGTTGTGCATCTTTCAAGCAATATGGCGATGTCCAAGAAATTCAAGTGACGGATCTATATGAATATTACCCTACTCAGCTGTCGACAGTCCAATCTCAGCTGTCGACAGACTGCCTGCAAGAGACATTTCCCGAGAGTTGAAGTTTTACAGTATGTTGACAGGCCTTACCCACTTGTCGACCGCTCCACACGTATTTGTGTATACGACTTTGAACAGGATTTAGTTTTTCATCCGGATTTGAATTCCGATTTTGTTTTTTTTTTATTTTTTTTATTAGGTTTCCTAATTAGATAATATTCTTCTTTTATTGCCTATATAAGAACATTGTATCTTAGGTTTTTGTATTTAAGTTTTAATCATCAATAAAATTGAGTTTCTCTTTTCAATTGCTCGTGAATTCGAGCTGTTTATCTTTCGCTCATGGATTCGAGTATTCTATCCTCCCTGAAGATATCCTTCGTGGTTTGTCAGCGTTAGAACGAGTTCTACCCGGTGTTTGTTTCCTTATCTGCATCATTTTAGGCCAGCACCGCACCATTACTCCTAAAGTTAAAGGTGTCTTCTCTTTCTATCCAATTGCTTGCGGCGAAATTTTGTCGACCATAGAAGACAAGAATCGAAATTGTTCCAGGCTTCATTCGCCTGCATGCCACAGTCGCTTGGAAGACTTTCCATTTTGCTCAGGAGAATACAGAGAGCACAGTTTCGGATAGTAGGGGGGATGTTTCCTCATGAAGTCATTTACCGTGGGACATGGCTACAAGCCTTATACTTCAGTTGCATTAAAACCAACCAATGATGTGAAAGTTAGATCTATAGAATATGTAGCTCTAGCACTGATTTCCTCACCAAGCAGGACCTTACATTTTCTACTGTTTTCATTGCTATATACTTGCTCATTTTTTTAATTCTATTATTATTGTTGTTGTGTTGTGTGCAGGTGTTTCCTTGCTTCCACTGTTTGCTTTTTAATAGAACACGAAGTGCAAGAATTTCTCCAAATCAAACGTGCTTCAATTACTAAAAGGAACATCAAAGATTGAAGAGTCTGTATCATAAAAAATACAGTAGTTCCTTGCTTTTACCCATACAAGTTGAGAAGCAACAGATGGAAAACTGAGGCTCCTCAATTCTTGATGCAAGGAGCCACTGAATACTGGAAGCAGACAAGAAAATTATTGCATAATTTCCAAGGACCCTCTTCTCTACAAACTTCCATATCATAATTCACTCAATGTGGGCTCGATGTAAACAAACTACAGCTTAATCTAAAAACAAAAAACAAAGAAGATGACAACAATGACTCAGACCCTTTTAATCTCGATCGTTCCACCTGTTTCAAAGCAAAGGCCATATCAGTCAACGGGAACAATGCAAATTCGAAGCTGTACATAAAAGAATTCTAACAATGCAGGCACATGGGATGCCACTCTCTGTACATTAATTCCTCTCATTGTAGGGGTCATCATCAATGAGGCCAGTTAGCAAAATTTACTAAATTACAGCTGATAATTTTGATTCTTGACGAAAGACCAACTCATTAAAACACAACACGCGTGTACTATTTTGATTTTTTTTAATCCACTACGGTAATTAATAAGAGCAGAGACAACATAACAAGGAAGCTCCAACATTACCCTGCTCAACGGCATCCAGTTCTTGGTACCGTGACTCAATTCGATAAAATTAAACAGCTTTAAGGCATCACAAAACCAAAATGAACTTTTTTTTTTTTTGAAAGATAACAAGATGCAATTGGGAGGCTGAGACAGATGACACATAAATGATGAAATTTTAATATTACCCTTGAAAAGACTGGAAGTATAGCGTGAGCACAAGAAAACTCTCAAATGAGTCATCAAATTGGCAGATAGCCCCATAATAGGGTCAATTATTACTAGTACACGCGCATTAAGCATAACTAAATACAAAACATCCTACAAATGAACTTTCTCAATGGAGGCAGTAAAAATCATCTACCATCTTCTTCGGATAAAGCAGGTGAAACCATGGTCGCAGAATATCAAGCATGAACTGGGAGATCATTAAGCTGGAGTCAACCCAACAACACCTGCATATATCAAGCAACAAACAGAGTGAATCACAGTACATGGGCGGGGTAGATTGGTTCGTGCGTGCCCGCATGTGTGTGTTTGGATGGGTGGGTCGGTGTGGTTGGGGGTGGGGGGGGGGGGGGGGGGGGGGGGGGGGGGTGGTGGTGTTGTTATTCTACACAAAGGGTGGGTATAGTTTCAGAGAACCAAACCACAGATTCCAAGCAAAACATTCAGTTTTGGATGCCTGACACTAAGTTTTTGGCCTTTAAACTGCATCCATCCTCTGTTTTTCAGTAGTGTAATCTATTGTGGTTCAACCAAAAAAATTAACTAATTATAAGAATTAATTATTTAAAAAATGGTGGAAATTAGGATGCACTAGAATATAATGAGAATAATTGAAGTCCATACACGATTGTAGGGGAGAAGTTCGATCAAGATGGGAAAAATAAGCCAAGGATTCGTAGGACAAGTGATCGAGAACAGGCTGATATACAAATTTTGAGGATTGAAGTTTGGATGCCTGACATGGAGAGTAAAGGAAGAAACAAGAAGGCCAAGGAGAGAGAAACTGGGGTAAGGAAAAGAGATCGAGATGAGGAAAAGGACAATAAAATGGAGGGGTAGAACCTAATAGATTCAGAAAGAGAGAGGTCATGGAGGGTTTTCAAGAGACACTTGCAACCTAGACACTATTATGCATGGTGTTTCCAATCTTCTATAGAGAAATTTAGGACATTCCAAATCCAATTGTGACATAATCCCAAAACCAATCAAGTAAAGCAATATTTTGAAACCGATGCCTAAGAAAGGCTGGAAACTCACGAGTGCACCTGATGTGAAATGTGTATGGAGCGGAAGCAACATATAAATTAACTCAAAGATACGCTTCACCAACAAGAAAGATCATTGGTAGGAATTGAATTAAAATAGATAATATTAGGTTATGTTATGTTGATCATGCAAGTGTTTATCAATTTCAATATTTAGAAAACTAATTAGAAACTTTTATTTATGCAGGAAATCAAGTTTTATACGCAATAAAGAAATCAAGTAATCACAATGGAGAAACAGAATCACTCGCTCATTTTTAATTTGGACAGAAGATCAGAATAGATAACAGACTGGATAATGTATATCTAAACTTATAATTAAAGAATTGATGTAATAAGAAAAATAACTGAGATGGCTATAAATTTGATCTTATCTTACTTGTTAATTGTTGTTGATCTCTGAGCTCACACAGCTGAGAACAGGGACAATCGACGAAAATAATGTCATCGAGAAGTCGATGTGCTTATGCAGACGAAGCCGAAGAGGCCGAAGTTACTGTATGCGTGACAAGAGAGTAGGATTTGGCGACAGAGTATTCGACAGAGATTTATTTGAGAGGAAGAAATTTAAAGGGGAGATAAAGAGAATAAAAATAGATAAATCAATTAGAATATCCCACCACTAATTGAGTCTGATTAGGTCATCCCACTACTAACAGAATTTAGGATCAAGAAATCCAATAATTAAACTTAATTTGAGAGAAGAAAAACTTCCATTGATTGTTCATTGCAAAAGTGAATACATAAGGCCTTTATATAGGCTACAAAATTGTATCTCCTACTTCTATTTGAATTACATAATCTTACTCCTAAAAGAAAATAAAAAGTCTAAAAGAAAAATAAAAAATGCATTAAAAGAAAAATAGTAATCTTACTACAAATCGTATTACTAAAAACAAAAATACAAGAAATAGAAACTAGAAATTTTAATGCTAGTAGAACTACGAAATCTATGTTGAGTTGGCGCGTCTTCTCCAACGATAAAAGATTTAACATCTCTTCGTTCCGTTATTCGCATCATTCTTCCTGTGTTGGAGAAAGCTCGACTCCGTCGAGTCAATAATAGAAGTGATTTCATCTTGCTTCAACCTATTAGAATCAGTCGGTGCTATTCTTTTTGTAACATCTCTAGCTAGTAATACCGTATTTTTATTTTCCTATAGTATTTATTCTACTTTACTAATTATTTTATTAAGATTATCAATTAACTTAATTTATTACTTCTTGTGATTATTACTATATTAAATATGCAAATTATTTTTGAGATAGTAAAGGCTTTATATATTATTATAATTATTTCCTATCAATATTTTTAGTTACTTATTACTATTATTTTTATATTTACGATTATTATTATTAATTATTATTTAATTATTATTACCATTATTTCATTAAGGTTATTACTCATTATTATTATGTTATTATTATTATTTTCATATTCTTGTTATTATTCTTAATTATTATTATTACTACTATTGTTGCTATGTTCATTAATTATTAATGTTATTAGCATTGTGTTGGTATTATTTTTGACTATTATCATTGCTATTATTTATTATTATTAATTGATAGTTGTTATTGTGATGATTACTAATATTGATATTATTTATTTTATTTACTCTATTTTCTATTTAATTTCCCTCTTATTTGCATGTGATTTATCCTTAGAGATCGCAACCCATTATCCATCCATACCCTATACCCGAGTCCAAACCCATATCCAATAACCCATGCCCTCAAACCCAATAACATCCCCTATATATATAATCCTATCTCCTTAACCTAAACCTAAATTATAATCCCCTTCATTATCCTTCCCCTTATCTCAGCCGTCGTGCCCATCTTCCCCTCCTGCAAGCCTAGCATCACGGCCCTGCCGGTAAGCCTCATCGCGCAAGATCCGGCCTCCTCTTTCGCTGGTCGCACCGTTGCCATAACCATCTCCATGGCCTTCTCCTCTTTCTCTCCACTCCACGCCGAGCTCCGCACCATCGGCTGACAGATCTCCCCCTGAGCCCTGCTGCCGCAGTCACCAAGGGTGTGCCACCCCTTTCCCCTAGCTACACCCTGCGCTCAGATCCAGCGCCCAGGCCAGCATACACCTGGCCTTGCCCAGGCCACACACAGCAGCAGTGTGCTTCCCTATCCCCTCGGCAACGCAACCCTGTCCAGCTCACGACAGCAACTGCAATAGCAGCACACCAGCGCAACACCCCCGGGGCTCTCGCACTCCCCTCTCCAAGCAAGTTCCCTTGCCATGCAGCTTAGCCGAGCAACCAACCAGCAGGTCGAGACCATCCTCCATGCGGCAATACATGGCCGAGAGACTTGCTTTGTTGGTGAGGTTTCTTTTCCTCCCACTTTCTACATTTTCTCTGTTCATGATTATGGGTATGTAATTATGTCAAACATGTTTGAATTCATGCATTTATGTGTCAGTGTGTGGGTGTATGGTGTGTGTAGTTGTGTGCTTGTATGTGTGGGATGCCACCTTCTGTCACTCCGTGGGTCACTGTTGATCACCGTCGGCGAGCGCAAACGCACTCACGCCCTTCACGGCGAGATCCTCTATCCAACATCATCCTCCACGACCCCGACGCCTCCACTAGAGCCTCTGTCGGCGCGACGCAAGTTGCCCCGAGGTTAGCGCACTTATATGTATAATGGTAAAGTTATATAATGTGAAAGTTTAATTAATACGTTATGGGTTTGTGCGTGAGTGTGGATGTTGATGCATGCATGTATTTATGCATGAATGTGTACTTTAATCATGTGTGTGTATAGTTTAGTGATTAATAGTGGATCTTAATTAATGGATGTGCGTGAGTTGGCGTGAGCACATAAGCATATACTAAGTGTAAGTATGTATAGATGTATGTATGTATATAAGCGTATATATGTATATGTATGCATGATTGTTAGTTTGTACCCGTATATGTATGTGTACGTGGGTGTACACATATGTGTCGGTGTGCTCAAGAGTGTGTTTAGTATATATTTATATTTATTTGTATGTTCGGTTGCGTGTTACAGTGTTCGGACCCCTTCGGTGAGATCCGAACCCAACTACAGGAGACCCAGACCTGACCCAGATTTGTGCTCGTGTGGACCCGATACACAAGCGATTCGAAGACCGATCCATGGGATGATCCGTAGATCAATACCAGCTCGTGCAGTGAAGACCAGACGGCGATTCGGTTCCGAAACCGCGTCATTTCAGGTGAGTATTGCTTTCGTCTAAATTCCTTATTTACCGTTGTTTACATGTATTTGTGTTTTACATTTATCATTTCATGTGACTATCTAATGTATTTTACCAATGTGATTACCTGTATCGCTTAATGAGACGTCAATGAACATTCACCATATTTATTTTACTGATCTGAATATTTATTAGCGTCATTTCTTGTACCAACAATGATTCAGGACTAGTTGAGGTATACCTTATACTGTGACACCTGAGTAGATAATATTAAATCTGACACATGTATTACATTGCATATTCATGATTATCACTTTTGCGGGAAACTTAGCATGATTATTATACTGCTACCAGACATTTGGTACTCCTGTACTCCTGTACCCCTGAACTCTTGTATCCCCTGTACTCATGTCCTCCTGCATTGTTACTCTTGTTAATAGCACAATCAGACCGGCGTCCGGTAGAGCATGCCTGGCGTCGGGATGACGAGGATGTATCCCACAATCGTGCTAGCGTCTGGCGGATCCTGAATGGAACTAAGTGCCACACGGAGCAAAGTCCCACATCATACACATGATGGGGGCCACCTCTTGAATCCATTCGCCAGGCCACCTCTTGAATCTGTAGGGCTACTTCTTCCCTCCTGCCTGTGCCGCCTGGTGTTAGCGTGATAAGCATTCTCAGTACATATTAACATCCACACATACATGTATGATGATAACGCCATGAGCATATGTTATTTGGTCTCTCCCCTATTCGAATAATGGTTCCTACATATCGGAGTTCGGATAAGTTCTACTGGAAGTGGAGTTCAGATAAGTTCTACTGGAAGTGCAGGCTCCAGTGTGAACTGTCGGTGTTGTGGGACGCCGGTGGGAAAGGGACAAGAATAACGAAGGACACTAATGATTATCATCGAATAACTTAAATGCAATACATTCATATTCTCCGGTCATAATAATAAATCATTTATCAGGTGTTATGCCCTGAATTGCTACCCTGCCTTATGACATATGATTGTACACATGACCAGACTATATACCAGACTAGTGACATATGCTAGGTTACACATCTTAACATTGGTTGTTTGTTTATAGTTGTAATAGTTACCTTTTTCTACATACTTGTAGTTATTCAGTTATACTTCAGTTATTTGTTTAACATGTTATTTAGTTATCTTCTGTCTGTAGTTTATCATATTGTTATATGCACATATTATTTATATGTACGAGCGCTTCTTCTTTTCACACACTCATTAAGTCGCTTCTGACGACCCTGAATTCGCACGTCTAGGGTATTAGACTACCTTATATTGTTCAGGTGTTCGTGTGATCGTACGTATTACGAGGAGCTGGAGTCTCTCTTTTCTTAATTATAGGTATTCTTTCTCTTTTATTCATGTTATTTCCTGATTCTATCTCTATCACATCCAATTGCAATTTTCTTTCCTTTATTTATCTGTTATCATTGTGTTAGATATTTATATGTCATATTGCAGTGATATTGATTTATCGTAGTAGATTTTGTAACTTGTGGAAGCGGGGCATGACACCTTTCCATCAAATGAAATATTTAGAAATCATAATAATTTCATCATTCAAAATTTTATCAATCTGATTCACTGTAGTAGTTAAAATATTTGAAATTGGTGGAATGGAAGATCTCTCAAAAATAGGCTCATGGAATGACTCATCAATAAATAAGTTACTAAGGTTAAAATCAAAACTTTTGTAATCCATTAGAACTTCAATATTGAAAATAGAACTGATACCAAAATCTATAATATAAACATGACAATTTAGTTTCTTCAAAATTTGGTACGAATCAGTACTACAAGCAAGATAACATCACCAACATTACAAGTTTTAAACAATTTTTTAATGTCAATTCGAATCTCGTAGTTGGCATTATTTTGAGCAATCTTATGCATGACTTGTGTAAATCATGGATATAATTCCGCATGCACATGTGATGCAAAAGATGATAATGCAGACTCATTGATGATTTCAGTTTGACAATTGGTTAGGAGTTGAAAAGCAGTGGAGAACTTAGACTTGGTTCTTAACATATGCCATATAGTTCTTCAAAAGTAAAGATGAAAATCGATTGGGATTAGACACGGTTGTGAAACTTCTATGATTGTGGACTTGAACCATGGTACCTTAACTGGGTGAGAGTGAGGCAACGACGTTAATCCATTATTTTTGAATATCTCAAAGAATACTACATTGGCGTAGCTTACATTATTCACAATGACTCTACAGTTCTAATATTCTTTTTGTGACAAGGCAATGCTAATAATGAACAAGTGACTCGAAGGTATTTAACTAATGTCATTGTAACATCTCTAGGAAAGACATCTACAAGTTCCATAATCACTAGGGTGACTTCAGGGAAAATCAAGGTATTAGACTCTACGACGTCATCTTTTAGTTCTCATGGACTTGGTCGTCGGCGAAGTCATCATCTACGTCTTCATCAGAATCATGTCTGGGTGATATATAAACTCTTTGAAATCAGATTCAATCTCAGGTTGGTTGTCAAATATAGGTGAGGGTTTGTCATGGAACTCCTTTGGGACATCGCTGAACTCTTTTATCAGGAGAGTGAATATCAGAGGAATAGTGCTATCAGGCTTGTCCACAACTTTTCTAACCATAGAGATTACACAAGTGGTACCGCTTTTAAGGTTTTTGATTGTGGGTCTCCAATTTGGTCAATATACCCTATTGACATTCTCTTTCAGTCGTTTTACGTCTAAACGTAAGGCATTAGCTTCTTGAGTTAAAAAAATCAAGTTTAATTATGATGTCAGTTAGAGTGGGTTGGAAGGCCATAAAATCAGTGTTGGGATCACTAACTTTTTCACGCAAGTATGAGGTACCACTATTGGATGGCATGCAATGTATGAGTCCTAATATGAATGCAAATCAATACTATCTTTTATTTTATTTTTTATTTTGAAATTTTCATTTGTTTTTGAAAAATCTGTTTTCTAAAATCGTCTGGTCAGTCAAACCCCAATTTTATCAGTCTAATTGGCCAGGTCGGCGCAACTCAGGTGGGAGAATTTTTGCACTTGGCGTTTCTTATAGAACCACGTTGAGTACCCTTCCTTGTTAGACACCAATCGTATGGAATTTTCGGGAAAGACTTACCTTTCAAGATTTTCTAATTTACACTAATTTTTTTGGTTTTGAATAAAATCTAACTAGAAAAAAGAAAGCAAATAAACGTGACTAATATGCAAATCCTACCTAATTGTGCTCCGATACCAAGATGATGTGAAGCGTGTATGGGGCAGAAGCAATAGATAATACTCTTCACCAACAAGAAAGAGCGTTGGTAGAAATTGAATTAAAACAGATAATATTAGGTTATATTATGTTGATAATGTAAGTGCTTATTAATTTCAATATTTAAAGAACTAATTAGAAACTTTTTTTATGTAGGAAATCAAGTTCTATACGCAATATAAAAGGTCAAGCAATCACAATGGAGAAACAGAATCACTCGCTCATTTTTAATGTAGACAGAAGATCAGAATAGATAACAGACTGGATGATGTATATCTAGACTTGTAATTATAAGTTGATATAATAAGAAAAATACCTGAGAAATTTGATCTTAACTTGTTTGTTAATTGTTAGTTGATATCTAAACTCACGTAACTAAGAACAAGTATAATAGACGAAAACAGTGTCATTGAGGAGTCGATGTGCTTATGCAGACGAGGTCGAAGTTGCTAGATGCGTAACGAGGAAGGAATTTAGCGACAGAGCATTCGACAGAGATTTATTTGAGAGGAAAAAATTTAAAGGGAAGATAAAGAGAGGGAATAGAGATAGATAAATCAACTAGAACATCCCACTACTAATTGAGTCTGATTAGGGCATCTTACCACTAACAGAATTTAAGATCAAGAAATCTAATAATCAAACTCAATTTAAGAGTGAAGAAAAACTTTTATTGATTTTTCATTGAAAAAGTAAATACATAGGGCATTTATATAGGCTAAAAAAATTGTATCTCCTACTTCTATTTAGATTACATAATCTTACTGCTAAAAGAAATAAAAAATCTAAAAGAAAAAATACATAAAAAGAAAAATACTAATTCTACTACAAGTCGTATTACTAAAAACAAAATTACAAGAAATAAAAACTAGAAATCATAATGCTAGTAGAACTACTAAATCTATGTTGAGTTGGCACGTCTTTTCCAATGATGAAAAATTTGACATCTCTTCATTCCGTTGTCCGCATCAGCACCCTTTTGGGAACGTGAATGTTTCCTAAACCTTGTGCAACTAATGTCCCATAAAGACAAGTGGGCCAAATCATCATATTTCTAGACCTGCACATTGATCTTCTCTGTGATGATAAAAGAATAACCTTCTAGGCTTTATGGCAAGCCTCCATTTACCTATTAGTTTTCTCAAGCCAAAATTTGCCACCAGCTAGCTAAGAGACTTGAAGTTAGTTGAAAGAAGTCATAAATTTGGACATTCTTTTTCACCGAGCATTCTAATGTTAGACTTGGTTCTTAAGAAGAAAAAGATTAGATGATGATGAGCATGGATTCATGATAAATGATGAGCCACCCACTTATCATGATAAACAACCCACACTATAAGGGGCATGAACGCACTCCACCATTAGCGTGAATGTTAATCCAAATGAAAAGTTTTATGTGGTTGTTGCAAACAGCTATTTGTTTCCCAACTTTCTCAATGGATTTTGTAAGATGCAACTGTAAGATGCAACTGAAAAATATTAAGAATTCATTCTAGTTTTTCTGTTAAACACTCTACTTGATGCATATTTCCTTGTAGGCTGCAAATGAAACGCCTACATGCAGCTCGCAATAGCCCTCATTCTCTCATAAGAATACCTTGTACTTACATTACCTGGCCTGTCATACAATTGGCTGTGTGCTTGTCACCTGTCTGTCTAAAGGACCCTTTTCTTGGTTACTTAACTACTACCTTCACAACCATAATCACCACCATTGAAGCCTTTTCCATCAAAATGGGGTTGATAGGACCAAAAGTCTGCTGAAAGACTTGGCCACGTAAACTGCACGTAAGAAAGGGGTTTAGGGCGAATCCTAGAATTCTGAAGCTTTATCTTAGAATTCTGAAGCTTTGCTCCTTTACTACAAAGGTTCTGAATTATGACAGGCATGTCATATAAATAGGGTGTTCACTCTAGGCGCCGTGATGTGTGATGGTAGTTTCTGTGTTTATTGTTTTTTAGTTAAAAGTGGCAACATGCCAAGTCAAGCCCATAAATGTGCAACATTTAACACCTAAATGGTAGCCCACATCTGTTTAAAGTCAAATATGGGTAGAATGGGTTGCATTTGATATTAGGCACACATTTGGTCCTTTGACACCTGTTTACCCCCAATACAATTCACTTAGGAGGGGAAAGAATGGCAGCAGACATCAAGTCCTTCCTCTTCTCTGCTGTTGCTCTGAATTCCTATTCAAGTTCTCCACCTTCTCCCACCTCTTTTTAAACAGTGGCTGGGTACAGCAAACAACTATTTTTAGCACTCTCTTATACACAGCATAAATTTCTCTCCTTGTATGCAGTATTTACAGGTGAGAGTTCCCCACCAGCCTTGACTTTAAGTCAGAATGTCTTGAAGTAGTCCACAATTGGGATGAATAACAAGAGAAGCCCAAGGAACACATGGTGGGCATGACAAACATGATAGCAAGGTAAGTTCACTCATATTTTTAGGACTTTAATCTTTTACGTTTGTAGTTATCATTTAGTTGTTTTGGAGCACATGTTTAAGTTATCATTTGCAGTTTTGTATGTTTAGGTTGAAGTTATTCTAGTTTTGGATATCTGTCATCCACATGCTATTTTAAATTTTGGAAAAGGCATGTGATACAAACATGTGAATCATGTGGGAAGGGGCATCATGATGGGGAACCGAGCGGGATTCTCTCCCTAGGGTTTCTGATGTGAAACGGGGACCCTATGATGTGGTATATCAGTGATAAATTCGAATTCAGTACGTTTCACCAAAAAATATGATCTTTGGTAGGAAATTATCTAAAAAAAATAATGCGATCAGATGGATTTTTAACATCATTGGCATGCGTAGTTTTAACATCCATCATCTAAAGAATTCAATTGCAATATTCAGTTAATATGAATAGTCCTAATCACAATATCAGATCGGTGATAACAAGTATGCAATAGAATCACACACACTCGCATTTATAGTGGACAGCAGATTAATATGATAATAAGTTAGAGAATAAATCTACTGAATCATCCAATTGATAATCTGATTAATGACATAGAAAATTACCCATTGATGTTCTCAAGATTTTCGATGCTCTACTGATTGATGCTTGTGTTGTTGAACTGGCACTTGATTGATGTACTGATCTTTGTTGATTTACTTGTGAGCAGGCACACGACTTGGCTTCGGGCTGTGGTTGCTTGGGGATGCTACGCCACAACAAGAGGTAGTGGATTGTTGTGTCGGGCTGCTGTCATTATAGAGTAGGGATTGGGAATTGGAGGGGATTTAGACGCTATAACTGGGGTGCGCGTGGGATGTTTGCACAAGAGGAAGAGGAAGGGAGTGGTGGGGATTTCTTTGCTGAAATTGTTGCTCACACACGGGGAATAAGGATGTTGGTAGCTATTGATTGGAAACTTTGTTGACAAAGAACAGGTGGATGAATGGTGGAGGGATTGTCTTTGTTTGCTAACACAAATTGTAAAGGATGGGATTTTTATTTTGATCTCTGTTGTTTTTTTTTTCCCCTTTTGATTTGGATTTGCTGGGGGCGAAACAGAGGAGGAGGAGATAGGATTTGATTGGTTTTCTTCTTCTTTGTTTGTTGCATCACAGGGCAAGGAGGAAAGGCTCTCCGTTGGGTCTCTTTTTTTTTTTTTGGCAAGATGAAGAAAAGAGAAAGAAGAAGATGAAGGGGTGGGGGCTACGTGAGGGAAAAAAGGCAGGGGAGTGGCAGCACGTGAGGATGGGGGGGGGGAGATTTTGTTGGGGTTTCTTTTCTCTCTTTTCTTTTGGCTTTGTGATTTTGGGTTTTTATTTGGATGGTTGAGATGTGATTGAGGAGATGATAAGGTTGAGTTGGGGATAAGATTTGGTAGTGGGATTTGATAAAGGGGAAAGAATTTTGAAGAGGGGATAAGAGGATAATTAGATTTGGATTTCACACCCAAACTATTTGAATTGGATTTCACACCCGATTTACAAAAGATAAGATATTTTCATTTTGAAAATAAATTAGAATTTATTCATAAATCTTCATGCCCTTTTCAGTATAATACCATGCCTTAAATAGGCTTATAGACTTTGACTGTTCTCCACATAGTCAATGTGGGACTAAAAAAAGAGATACAAATCTAAAACAAAGAACAAACATACTCGACTCAAATAAATAAAAATACACTCTGATCAACAAAACGAATAACTCGTGGCGCATCTGGTGTCATCGGATGTCCGCATCATTCTCCCCAGCTGGGAGAAAACTCGACTCTCGAGTTTGGTGTAGAAAGCTCCCGGAATGCTTAAACACAGCTGGGTCTACTTGTTGCAACTCACAACTCAAAAAGTAATATTCATTCAAACAATCAAATATCATTAGAATACACCAGATAATTTAATCATCTAAAATTTTATCAAATTTTACTGCTGTATTGGGATGAATATTTGGGAGTAGACTCAATGTGAGGACTCTCAAAAAAAATAGCTCAGGAAAGGCTTATAACCAGTGGGTCGTTAGGGCTAAAATCAAATACTTGCAATTTACTGAATTCCCAACATTGAAAATAGAACTAATTTCAAAATCTTTAAAAGATATAACATGAATATTGTAATTTGAATTCTACAAGATTTCAAGAATCCAACACTACAGCACGCAAATCATTAACAGTTCCCAGGAGAAACCGTTTCGGATGAATCCGAACCATTTTAAGTTGTCAACACTAAAAGTTTTAAATAACTTCCTGTTACAAGTTCATAAATTACAGTTAGCGTTGCCTTGTTCAAATATATCACTGATTTTCCATGTGTAGATTGTGCACGTGTATGAAAATGTGATGTAGACTTAGATATGCAGACTCAGAATACTTTAGAATGAATGGTAGCAGGGATCTCATTTTAGTACCTACATATACAAAAGATTAACTTGACTCCCTATTGGATAGAAAATTTTTAGGCACTTGGTTCAGTGGGTCAACAATACTCACAACCTCTATCAAAAGGGATGATTATGCGTACCAGCATAAATGTATGTGGTAGTTACCTATTACTTTGTTAATGATGACAAGAGATATTTTAACAGTAAAGTCCGAGTGAAAATACCCTTTTGTTTAACCGTAAGGGAGAAAAAGTTGATACTCTGCATACTATGAGGTTCTCCCATAGCGACATCCCTTAAGTTCTCGAATGCAGATCGACCATAGATGGAAATATCCCTGATCTGACCAACATCTTTTGTCACTATATAGTTTCAAAATTTGTCCTCATAAAAGTGGATGTTTATTGAGACAAGGCACGATTGGATGACCTCTAGTGATAACTCATTAACTTGCCCTTTAAGTTCGATTTGCTTGGTAGAATGCAACCTAGAGTGCGACAAGTCGGGAAGATTAGCTCCTGAGATTAACTTAATGGCGTGTTGGATATCACGCGTCAGCAATAGCTTATCTGGGAGATTTTTGGAAAAGACAGCGATAGATTCCTTGACGATAGAGTTGACTTCGGGGAGATTCAGAGCATTATCTTTAGGAGAGATATCAGTAAACTCCGTAATGTCTGGAACAACTTCAAGAGGATTCGAAGTATTGGACTTCTCAAGGTTATCACCTATAGTCTTTTTGCCAAGGTCTGAGTTTTCAGATTCTTTCGCCTGGCAAAATAGGTTCTTCAGAGAGGACGTCAACAAGCTCTGTGATCATAGGGGTAGGTGTCGGCAACAGAGGAGGCAGATATTGATGACCAGAGCAGACAATGACAGTAGGAGTCGACAGTAAAGAAAGCAGAGAAGGTGGTGTCGGTAGTAAGAGAGGAAGGGGCTCTGAATTTGTTACAACTGGTTTCCTAACTTGAGCGACTTTGATTGGAGTTGGGCAGTTGGCAGCAACATGCCCATAGCTTTGACACTTATAACACTTAATTGTGGGACTAAATTTGGAGTAGTCTCAGTCGCTAGACTCTTTTATTACGGGCGTGGCTACTAAGAGAGTAGGATTTTCAGCGTTGATTCTTTTAGGGTCGAGTCTAATCACCGAAATATCTTTTTTTAAGCGGTCATTGCCAACGATGATTTGAATTATTTCATTTGAGGTGTATGAATTCACTGGAGAATTAGCGTTATCACACTTCTTCTCAACTTTAGTGATGATCCTATCTAGGGCTTAATTAGAGGACTCCGTGGTTTAGATCAGGTTATCAAGTTGAGCACTTATGGCAGCAAGTGCCGTGGCAAGCTAGAAATCTATAGGGGAGGGATGAGAGTTACTAGATGCAATTTTTTTTTATTTTAAAATTATTTTTGTAAAAAAATATATGAAATTCCTAACAAGCGTATGATGTAGAAGTTTCCCTACCTAAACCATACTCTGATACCAAACTGATGTGAAACGGAGACCCCATGGTGTGGTATCTCAGTGATAAATTCGAATTCAGTACGTTTCACCAAAAAAATATGATCTTTGGTAGGAAATTATCTAAAACAAATGATATCAGATGGATTTTTAACATCATTGGCATGCGTAGTTTAAACATCCATCATCTAAAGAATTCAATTGCAATATTCAGTTAATATGAATAGTCCTAATCATAATATCAGATCGGTAAATAACAAGTATGCAATAAAATCACACACAATCGCATTTATAGTGGACAACAGATTAATATGATAATAAGTTAGAGAATAAATCTACTGAATCATCCAAGTGATAATCTGATTAATGAACCAGAAAATTACCCATTGATGTTCTCAAGATTTTCGATGCTCTACTGATTGATGCTTGTGTTGTTGAACTGGCACTTGATTGATGTACCGGTCTTTGTTGATTTACTTGTGAGCAGGCACACCACTTGGCTTCGGGCTGTGGTTGCTTGGGGATGCTACGCCACAACAAGAGGTAGTGGGTTGTTGTGTTGGGCTGTTGTGAGTACAGAGTAGGGATTGGGAATTGGAGGGGATTTAGACGCTGTAACTGGGGTGCGGGTGGGCTGTTTGCGCAAGAGGAAGAGGAAGGGAGTGGTGGGGATTTCTTTACTGAAATTTGCTGCTCACACACGGGGAATAAGGATGTTGGTAGCTGTTGATTGGAAGCTTTGTTGACAAAGAACAGTGGATGAATGGTGGAGGGATTGTCTTTGTTTGCTAACACAAATTGTAAAGGATGGGATTTTTTATCTCTGTTGTTTTTTTTCTTTTGATTTGGATTTGCTGGTGGCAAAACAAAGGAGAAGGAGATGGGATTTGGTTGGTTTTCTTCTTCTTTGTTTGCTGTCGTTGGTTGCATCACAGGGCAAGGAGGAAAGGCTCTCCGCTGGATCGCTTTTTTTTTTTTTTGCAGGATGAAGAAAAAGGAAAGAAGAAGATGAAGGGGTGGGGCCATGTGAGGGGAAAAAAGGCAGGGGAGTGGCAGCACGTGAGGATGTGGGGGGAAAAAAGATTTTGTTGGGGTTTCTTTTCTCTCTTTTCTTTTGGCTTTGTAATTTTGGGTTTTTATTTGGGTGGTTGAGATGTGATTGAGGAGATGATAAGGTTGAGTTGAGGATAAGATTTGGTAGTGGGATTTGATAAAGAGGATAGAATTTTAAAGAGGGGATAAGAGGATAATTAGATATGAATTTCACACCCAAACTATTTGAATTGGATTTCACACCCTACTTACAAAAGATAAGATATTTTCATTTCGAAAATAAATCAGAATTTTATTCATAAATCTTCATGCCCTTTTCAGTACAATATTATGCCTTAAATAGGCTTACAGACTTTGACTGTTCTCCACATAGTCAATGTGGGACTAAAAAAAGAGAAATACAAATTTAAAATAAAGAAGAAACATACTCGACTCAAATAAATAAAAATACAGACTCTGATCAACAAAACGAATAACTCATGGCGCATCTGATGTCGTCTGATGTCCGCATCAGTTTCTCACCCAAAGCACACAGTATTGTTATTGGTAGTTTTGGAATGAATTAAAATTGCTTTTAAAAGCTTTGTAGCCCTTTAAAAGCAATTTTAATTCATTCCAAAACTACCAATAACAATACCAGTTTTGGTCTTAAATAGGCCTACATCAACGGAAAGATCTCATTACAACCGATATGGGACTAAAAGAAAACTACCAAATAAATAAATATTACAATAAAAAGAAAAAAGAATTAAAATGAACAGCTTAATGTTGCTTGAATTCCCCAGCCCTAATCGAACCAAACTGAAAAAGTATGATGACGCCTCCTGGTGTAGAATCGCAATCCTGAATAGATGTCCCCGTCATTCCCCCGGGGTTGGGAAAACTCAACTCTGTCGAATGTGAACCTCCTCGGCTCTCATAATGCTCCAGACGATCAGGGTCCAACTGTTGGAGTTTCTCTCGACTAATCTAAGTGTTATCAGAATCAGGTAGTCCTTTCCAACGAACCAAAAATCTGTGGTAACCACCATCTCTAGTAGAGACAATCTGATCATCAATTTGTTCTGCCATATGGGTGGGATGTATTTGGGGAAGCGGAGGTAATAAGGGTCTCTCAGATTGGCTCAGGGGAAGGCCCATCCAATAAAGGATTATCAGGGAAAAAATTGGGCCCTTTATAAGCAACCAAATTTTCAATATTAAAAGAGAGACTAATGCCAAAATCCGGTGGGAGATCTACTACATACGCATTTGAATTAATTTTCTTTAAAATTTTGAATGGTCCCGCACTACGTGCATGCAATTTCTTCACGGTACTAGGAGGATACCGTTCCGGTCGAATACGAACCATCACGTAGTCTCTTACGTTGAACTCATGTGCTTTTCT
Organism: Agave tequilana; assembly: GCA_038442645.1. Classification (NCBI taxonomy): domain Eukaryota; kingdom Viridiplantae; phylum Streptophyta; class Magnoliopsida; order Asparagales; family Asparagaceae; genus Agave; species Agave tequilana. Next base: position 55,700 of record JAVJIF010021350.1, read on the forward strand.
GTGCAAATCTACATAAGTTTTATAGCTATTATTTTTCTAAATTTGATTGCTGCTCTCCTTATGTAAGTCATGAATGTGCGATGCAAATGATGTAGCTGACTCAGACATTATAGTATGATGGGGTGCCATGGGATTAAGTCTATAGGTTGGCTAGGTTGAAAACCATGCACTATCTCAAATGGACTCATCCCTATGGTTCTATTGACAGAATTATTGTATGCAAACTCAGCAGTAGGTAACACAAGATCCATGTTCTAAGCTTTTCACCCACTAAACATCGTAGCAGATTACCAAGACTTTTATTGACTACTTCAGTTTTTTCATCAGTTTGTGGGTGAAAGGCAGTAGAAAATTGAAGTTTAGCCCCCATTTTATGCCACAAGGTTTTCCAAAAATAACTTGTGAATTTAACATCCATGTCTGAAACAATTATTTTGGGTAGCCCATGTAGCCTAACAACTTCATCAAAGTAAATTGAAGCAATCTGAGATGCATCCGACATTTTGGAACATGGCAAAAAGTTAGCCATCTTGGAAAAGCGGTCTACAACAAGTATGGAATCATACTTTCCTGCGATTTTCGGTAAAACCAGTACGAAATCCATACTAGCATCTTGCCAAGGGCAGTTTGAAACTGGCAGGGGAGTATAGAGACCAGTGTTTTGTTTTCCGTTGCTTAGCGAGTTGACATGTACGATACTAACAAGCCTTACAACATCTCTTTTTAAGCTCGGCCAATAAAAACGATGTTCGACAGCTTCCATTGTTTTATTTTGCCCGAAGTGTCCAGCAAGACCCCCAGCGTATAATTCTCATACCAGAAATTCTCTTAATAAGGTGCGAGGGATACACAATAACAAGAGCGGAACAAATATCCGTCTTGTAGAAGAAAATCATCAATCTCATGAGTCAAACTATCCCTTAAGACAGTGTATATATTTCTAAAATCAGGACATGACTCATAAGTGTCTTTTATCTTCTCGAACCAATCACTTCAGTGCTCATGACAGAAAGTAAGGCGCGACGACGGCTAAGAGCATCAACGACCCTATTTTCTACCCCGCCTTATGCTTGAGGACGTAGTGTAATCCTGAAGGAATTCTACCCACCTACCATGTTTCGAATTCAACTTCTTTTGGGAGTTGAGATATTTAAGGGCTTCATGATCTGAGTAAATGACGAATTCTTGCGATAATGGCGCCTGTAACGCAGAGCTTGCAGTACCGCATAAAACTCCTTATCATAGGTGGAATATCGTTGCCTACCATCATTTAACTTTTCGCTAAAATAGGCAACGGGATGCTTTTCCTGACTCAAAACACTACCTATCCCAACGCCTGAGGCATCACAAGTAATTTCAAAAACTTTCGTGAAATCTGGAAGCCTTATAAGAGGAGCTTCCGTCATTCTCTTTCATTTCCCGGAACGCCTTGGCAATAGCTTTAGTCCATTCGAATTCCTCCCTTTTCAAACAATCGGTAATCGGGGCCATGATGGTACTAAAGTTTCGAATAAAACGTCAGTAGAAAGTGGCTAACCCATGAAAACTCCTCACTTCTCGAATATTGCGTGATTCTGGCCATTCTACTATAGCTTTAATTTTATCGGGATCTGCATAGACGCCTTGTGAAGAAACAACCACTCCTAAGGAAATGACTTGGTCGGTAAGAAAGGTACATTTCTTAAGGTTGGCATATAAACTCTCCTTTCTCAAAACTACACAGACCTGCGTGAGGTGGTCCAAATGTTGCTCTGTTGATTTGCTATAAATGAGGATGTCATCAAAATAAACGATTACGAACTTTCCGATAAAGGGTCGGAATACTTGTATCATCATTCTCATAAATGTGCTTGGAGCATTTGACAAGTCGAACGGCATGACCATCCATTCATACAACCCATCCTTCATTTTAAAGGTTGTCTTCCATTCATCTCCCGATCGAATTCGAATTTAGTGGTAACCACTTTTCAAATCTATTTTTGAAAAGATAGTAGCACCGGTTATCATGTCAAGCATATCATCCAACCTAAGAAATAAAAAACGATATTTTACCATTATTTTATTGATAGCATGGCTATCCACGCATATACGTCATGTTTCATCTTTCTTCGACATTAACAGCGCAAGGGCTCAAACTCTCTCGTATAAACTCTTAACTCAATAACTCTTCAACTTGCCTTTGTAATTCGGCATGTTCCATCGGGTTCATCCTATAGTGTGGCAAGTTATGGTAAAGTGGCTCCCGGAACTAGATCAATTGCATGTTGAATGTTCCGCATCGGTGGCAGTTGATCAGGGAGATCGTTATAAAACACATCAGCAAACTTTATGATAATAGGGGCCACATTAGGAAGATCGTCTCATGAGATTCTTTCGCCACTTCTCGAGCAACCAAACGATGATTTGTGCCCCACTAATCACTTCTTGTTCAATTTCTTTAAGGCTGATTAAGTTAAGATTCTTCTCTTTTCTCGTGTCCACTGACTTTTTCTCTTGTTTGGATCTGGTTTGACTTGGAATTAGTTTGATCCGTTGCCCTTCATAGTTGAAAGTACAAGTGTTGGACTTTCCCCACAAAGTTACATCCATATCAAATAACCAAGGCTGACCAAGAATCACATGTCCAGCATCCATAGTTATTACATCACACCAAATTTTGCCCATATAGGTGGCAAATTGCACAGGTACAAGACATCGTTCGTTCACTTCCACCGATACTGTGTTAATCCAGGTAACTTTGTACGGACTAGGGTGAGGGACCGTCTTCAACCCTATCTTTGAAATCAAACTGAATGACACAGCATTTATACAACTTCCACTATCGACAATGATGTTACAATTTTTTTCACCAATCTTTATCCATGTGTGGAAGATCGAGGTTCTTCGCCAGTCAACCATATCCTTAGGTTGAGCGAGAGTACATCGAACGACAGCAACATGCCTGATAGTACTAAGAACTTCGTATTCCAAGTCATTCTCAGAATCACTGCTCGCATTCCCTACGAATACAATGTCCTTTTGAGGTTCGTCCTGCACCTCATCTGATTGATCATCCAGAAAGAGGGTTCTGGATTTACTTGGGCAGAACTTTTCTACATGCCCATAACCTTGAAATTTAAAGCATTGGGTGTGGGGGTTGGTTCGTGGCACGCTCTCCACTGAGCCTTTACCCTTGAGATCTCCGTCGGAGCGTACTGTTAGGATTGGGTTTGAGTTAGGACTTTTCAGATGTGGCTCTAGTGCCTTGGCTCTTGTAATCTGAACCTCGTTGATAGTAAGATCCTCGAGACGCATCTAAGTCCTGACCTATCTGAGAGGTGTGTTCTAAATCTCTAACACCCCTTGCAAGAGTTCCCTACGGAGATCATCACGAAGGCCAAACCTGAACCTAGAGAGGGTTACTGTTGGAGATTCATCGACGAACTCGCTACACCGAGTCAAGAACTCATCAAATTTCTCAAGGTATTCAGTAGCAGAGCGAGTCCTTTGTGTTAGCCTACTCCATTTATCTAACAGTTGATCCTGAAAAGTAATGGGGAGGTACTTCTGGCTTAACTTTGCCTTCATCTCATCCCAAATCCGGATCGGTTCTTGCCTCCTTAGTGCTATCAGTCTTTCGACATTATACTAATATTGTCACACCTATCCTACCAGTTTCATGGCAGCGAAACGGACTCGCCGCTTTTGGGACATCTCGTACCACTTGAAATAACGCTCTAGACCAATCAAGGTAATATTGTGGATCTAAGCGGCCGAAAGTTCGATACGTCCACTTTGATGTTTTCAAGTACCGTTCATCCTCATCTTATCGATTGTAATTCATATTGTTTCTCTCCTCTTAGCGATTATTGAGTTGACGCTCTCCATTATGAGAGCCATCATGACGTTCCACTTCTAACCTATCCATTCTCTGATCTAAGGTGTTCATTTGGGTCTTAATTTCCTCAAGAGTTTTGAAAATTTCAAGAGTCACGTAATTTGTTGATAAGGTGATACCAGATGAAAAAGTATTGGGATCCATGTCTGTATTAGGTTCTACTGGGACGTAAACTTTACCACTACGAGTACGCATGCACAGTAAA
>JAVJIF010021351.1:0-107347 GCA_038442645.1 Agave tequilana
TTAACAAAAAGGGGGAGAAAAATTTGTTTGATGTATTTTTCTTGAACCCTTGTTGATGATTGACAAAAAGGGGGAGAAGAATTTGTGATTTTATATGCATGATTTCATGATTTCCTTACTTAAGGGGGAGAAAGATTTTGACTTGTGCTTTTACTCATGCATACCAAATAAATAAAAGAATATAAAAGTTTGAGAAAAAGATTTGTGCATTTTTGTGCATTCATTTGCATACATTTTTATGTACTTCATTGAATATCTATTGCTTATTTATTATGCATGAGTTAAGGGGGAGCTTCTTTGAAGCTTTACTTTAATCCATGCATATATAACTCCATGAGTTTGTCATCATCAAAAAGGGGGAGATTGTTGGCCCAAAGGCCTATCGCCCTAGTTTTGATGATGATCAACTCATGAAGTTATATTTACTAATGATCTTGTGCTAATTAGTGACAGATTCATGATCAAGATCTTAGTAGGTGCATAGCTCAACAAAGGATAAAAGATCAAGATTTGGAGCTTGCATGTGGTGATCCAAGGAGTTTTTGGATCAAGCTTGGACCAAGTCAAGAAGATGAGAAGCTTCAAGTGAAGACTTCAAGAGATGAAGACTTGGGTCTAGGTATAGAATTTGTATTTTTTGTTTTAGTAAAAATGTAAAGGATAGATAGTTGGTGGATTGCTCAAGTTATATCACACACACACACTCTTGATAGAACTCTTGATTTAATGTTTTTATAAAAGATTTTCTAGAATAGAAAAGATTTTTCATTATGACAAAATACTATTTTAGATTTTGGTAGTTCATAGTTCATATCTTTAACCAAAATCATGATTAGAGCTTTATGTCAAAAACATAGATATTCCATATTGATTGTGTAGTGGATCATCATACCATACACACCATGCTTTTAAATGAACTCAAATATCTTGTTTTTTTGTTTTGATAAAGGTTTGGAAAAACATTTCATGGACAATTAAGTTTTTATCAAAAGAATTTTACCAAGTATCTTACCCTGATAGTAGTATGACACATGCTCATACTCTATGATTTTTCAAGACCAAAATATTTTATCCAATACCCAAACCTAAATCCAAATTGTCCAGGTCCTGGAAGTTCTGATTTTTCAGAATTTCTCAGTGACCGGTCGACCGGCAGTCGACCGGCACTCGACCGACATGCACAATTTTTGTGCATGTGCGTATCAGTCGACCGGAGCCGACCGATACTCGACCGACCCAAACCTGTTGCTCTCTGGAAATTGCCAGTCGACCGGACCGGTCGACCGACAGTTCATTCCAGAAGAGCGGTCGACTCACCAGTCGACCGGTGGCTGCAACGGTCAGAAAAATGACCGTTGGCCGGTCGACCGGAGGTCGACCGCCAGCTCTGACAGAACCCCAACGGCTCTTTTTCTGGGCAGCCTATATAAAGGGTTTTTGTCATCTGTTTTAGATAGAACATTTAGGAGACTTCTTGAGCTGTTTTTCAGACACTTTTAGAGGAGTTTCTCTACAAGATTTTAGTGCAAATACTTCCAATCAAAAGGAAGAGTTTTTATCAAGAGAGTGTTTAAGTGATTTCTTGTGTTTTCCAACAAAGCTTTCTTTCCTTCATTTTCTCACCACACACTTGAGCTTTCCATTGCTAGATATTCTTATAGGTGTGTTGTAGTGAGAGTGCTCTTTAGGTGATCAAGTGTTGTGATCATCAAAGAGATCTTTTCTTTGTATTTGAGGAAACGGGCAAGTGTGCTCGTTGTTGGTGGTTGGAGTTCGGTTGTGAACTCTTGGTGGTTAGAGGTACGGCCTCGGCGAGTCGGTGGACTTGCGTGTGTGTACGGACTTGGGAGTCCGAGGGTTTGTAGGTGTACGGCACCGAGGAGAGATCCGGTGGGATCTTGCATAGTGGAAATCCTTCGTGTGTCGAAGGCGGGGATGTAGAGCAAGTGTGCTCGAACCTCGAAACAAACCCTTTGTGTTTGCGATTGCTTACTCTATCCCTCTCTCTCTCTTTGTCTCTTTTATATCTTGCATTTACTTTCATTGTGTTCATCTTATATATGCATGATATATATACCCTTGTGCTTAATTGATATACATACTTGCTTGGGATTGTTGTTAACACTAGTATTCAACCAAGAGAGCCAACGCGGCACCTCAACCCATTCAAGGGGAATCTAGAGGAGCTTGTCCAGAGCCTCGCAAGGGGAATTCGGCAACACTCTTGAGTTATACATAAGTGTTTAATTAAAAGAAGTTTTAATTTGGTCAACTTAGTTTTAATTCCGCATTATTTGTTCATAAGTGACCATTAGATTAGCCATCACTATTTCCCCCCCCTCTAGGTGATCTTACAGTTGTGGCTCCAGAGTCTATCCACCAAGTATTAGAAGGAACTTCAGCAAGATTTGATTCATAACATACAAAAGAAAGATATGTACCTTTCTTTTCGAACCAAGCTTTCCTCTTGTTGCAGTCCTTCTTCACATGTCCCTTTCTGCCACAGAAGTAGCATTTGACAGTGAAAGCTTTTCTATGACCTTGGCTACTTTCCCCATGGTCATTTCCTTTATTTGATGGAAATCTCTTACCTCTTCCATATTTACTTTTCTTATGGATACCCCTTGAAGTTACTGCCAACACTGAGTGCTGTCCTTCTTGCCTCAGTCTCACCTCCTCTTGAACACACATACCAGTTAGCTCATTTAAGTTCCACTTATCCTTATGAGTATTGTAGTGGTCTTGAATGGCCCAAACTGTGAAGGAAGTGAGTTGAGGATAAATTGAACCAAGAAGGACTCTATCAACCTTCATACCCAGTGATCCTAGCTTAGCAGCCTTATCAGACATGTTTAGAATGTGTTGCTGAACTCCTCTATTACCATCATATTTCATGGTGGTAAGTTCAGCCATTAAGGTACCAGCTAATGACTTATCTGCTGACTTAAATCGGTCTTTGACAGCAGTTAACAGTTCAGATGCTTTAGTTGTAGGAGGGAGTGAAGTCTTGATGTTATTAGCTATGGTCATCTTAATGAACATTAGACTGAGCCTATTAGACCTTTCCCAAGCTTTGGCATGGCTGACCTGTTCTGCTGTACTCTCAGCAGTTACTTCATCAGGTTTGTCAACTATAAGGCCATGTCTAGGTCTAGGACACCCAGTGTAAATTGTACATGTTCAAACCATTCTGAGAAGTTTGTACCGTCCAAGGCTGGAATGCTAGTGGCATGAGTGTGGAGGGAAGTAGGGACGTTCACTGAAACATAATAGGACAAGCTCACATTAATGCCTCGAATCAATACAAGTTTTAAATTTAATTAAGATGAACTATTGATATCACTTTGATTTCTCCTTTGGGCGAAACCTAAGCATATCTAGTGTTCACTCTTTAGGTGAGAACTTTTATCACCTATGTAGGTCTAATATAATTTATGTTACTCAGATAGTAAGTCTTGTTACTTTGGGTATCCAATTCTACACCACTAAGTTACATAAATTATACTACCCTATCCGGTTCATAATTATTTGAAAGAGACTTTCCTTTGGGCCAGTCCCAATCTCCTAATTAGAACCGCCATCGAGAATATTATTGTCTTTAATGTCACTTACATTGACAAGTCTTTTATGTAGTTATATATTCATAAGATTTACTAACCTAGGTCACTTTGGCAACTACTAAATCAATAAGTCTTATGAATACAAAACTAACCAATAATATTCTCTAATCCTTTTATTTGTGTAATGCCATAATACTACAATACATTACTTGACCAAACATCAATCAATATTAACACAATAGCTTAAATGTGTTAACAAACATTAATGATTGAATTAAGCAACAATTAGTCGACTACATAGAATTATTAGTCGACTTGGGTCAAGTCAAGTCGACTACACGTTTAGGTCTAGTCGACTAGGGTAAACAAAGGTTAGTCGACTATACCAATATGATTAGTCGACTACAGATTTTATCAGTCGACTACAAATATTATTAGTCGACTCCTGTTAGAAGCCAAACTCTCGGTTAAAATATTAGTCGACTTGGCAAAATGGTTAGTCGACTATACACTTTACTAGTCGACTAATCCCAAACACAAGTCGACTCCTGTTAGAAACAGAGAGTCGGGTAACTTTCTGGATGGACTATTAGTCGACTAATCCATAACTATAGTCGACTAATACTCCACGAAACAGTTACCGAAGAGCAGTTCCAGATTATCACCGATTCCAAAATTTTTAGGGAAAAATCGGGAAAATTAGGGAAAATTAGGGTTTCTAAAATCCTAAATTTTGATCCCTATTAATTGCATAATTAGAGGAATATGAACATGATATTAGGGCTATTAAATCCTCTACAAATTGTACAATTAAAATAATCAAAAATTGAATCGTTAATCAAAAACCCTAACTTTTCATAATTCCTAAATCCAAGATGTATTGATTCTTTAATCATGGCTCTGATACCAAATGTTGGAAATATTATACATCTATAATGCGGATTAAATTGAAACCATGGATCAAGAATCAATAAAACATCTCAAGAATAGTAGATCAAAACCCTAATTTATGCAATACTTTAAATCACCATACCTGAAGCCATTGGTGAATATTGGATGAAGGTTGGAGAAGACTTTGATTCCTTACTCTTGAATCTGCAAACCCTAACTTGCAAAGGATCCTCTTTTCTCTGCTCCTTTTTCCTTTCACAAAACCACAGTTTCTTTTCCCGATGGATTCTCAATCATAAAATGAGCGTAAGTTTTGTTTCTTTTCAGGAGGAGAAAAGTGGGTCGCACATTTGCAAATAAGTCCCCTTGAAATAAACCTTTCCATCATGGTACCCTTTATATTTCAAGTGACCAAATAACTATTTAAATGTGACTTTAATATGGGCACCCTTAATATCAGTTAACCTTAATAGGAATCCAATGCAAATAATCAAGGTTAAGTGGGCCACCTTCATATGAGATTAACAAAACTAAGGTCAATAATTTGCCAACTAGGAAAAGTGATTTAATGGAGCAATAAAGTAGGAGGTCTAAACGAACTTGGATGAAAGAAACTGAGAAGGTTATGATATTGCTTCATTTACTGAGATTGTGGCTCTCAATGGACGCGAATGGAAGAAAACTATTCATGCAGCTCACCCAAAATAATTGAGATTAAGGCTCCGTTGGTGTTGTTGTAACTATATAAACTAACAAATGCTTTTTTCTCTTGCAGATTTCTATAATTGGAACAGGGTGAAGCTTCGCTACTGTGATGGCGCATCCTTTGGCGGTGATTCAGAATACAGGAATGGTATAAGTGTACTCCACAAGTCCATTACTTTTCCTTTAAATGAATATAGTTCTTTTGGTTGAAACCGTTGTTCGATCTCTATCTGGATATACCGCCGTGTCCTTCCAATTTAACGTGTACACACACTAGGACGTTAGTCTTGGTTTGATTACACTTAACTGCATTGAAAATTTCTAATTAGTTGAACTATTTGTATCTTTCAATCAGACAACTGTGCTCTTCTTCAGAGGCCAAAGATATGGGATGCTATACTAGTTGATCTGTTCTCAAAAGGATTTCTCCTTGCAGGGAAGGTATATTTGACATTATCTCCAAATTCATATTAGAAATCTTTAAACGTGTTTGTCGGCTTTACGGATATGGCCATTTTGAGTGTGTCGGTTTTTAAACTTGTTCATCTGAAACTGCCTTTTTTCTTTCAACTGCCAAGTTATTGCTTTCAGGATGTTCTGCTGGTGGTCTTGCTTGTTCTTCATTGTAATGATCTTGCTCAGCTTATCCCACCGACAGCCGGTATCAAATGCATGAGCGATGCAGGATTTTTCTTAGACATGTAATCTCACTTGCTGCTTGTTTCATCACACATTGTTAAGGTGTTCAAAACCTTGTAAATTTCTATAACAAGTTGGTTTTCACTCCTCTTAATTTCTAATTTCAGGAAAGACATAACTGGGAACAACACTACAAGTCCCTTCTTCCATAGCCTGGTCGAACTGCAGGTTAGCTAGCCACCCACTGACTTTATCTCTAAAGTAGATACATTGCAACTCAAGGTGCACATTGTAGATTACTGAAAGGTTTGTATTAAATCTTGGTTGTTTCAGTCAGATTCGTATTGTTCTTATATATTCTGTGTCCATCATTCTTCCCCTCTTTTTTGGTTTTGTTTCTTTTTCTCTAGGGATAAGTAGTCCCTCTATTATAATAAGGAGTGTATGTGCAGGGTGTACGAAAGAATCTACATGCAACTTGTGTATCTTCTCAGAACTATCCCTATCAGGTCTGCATCTGGTCTACTTTTACTAGTAGCATTAAATATGCAAGTAATGTAAAATAGGGGGAATCGATTTCTGATTTTGAAGATTTTGTGTTCTGCCAGTGCTTGTTTCCACAGTATGCATTGCCATACATCAGAACACCATATTTTATATTGAATTTGGCGTATGATGTATTCCAGGTAAAAGTTTTTCTTGTCCATACTTTAATATTAGCAGGCACAAGGGTTTTATGTCACATACATGTAATTGATGAATGAGCTTGATCTAAGTTGATTGCAACTCACCGATGTTGAACAGTTCCATCATATATTTGTGCCACTTTCTGCTGATCCTCGCGGGCATTGGAGCCACTGCAAGTTGAATCCAGCGGAATGCAAACCAGATCAGATAAATATTCTCCAAGGTTAGTGATTTTATCATTGGTCATTTTTCATTATATGTCATATTTTCTTGTGAAGTTTTATTGGATAATTCATCAATTAGAAGGTTGTGGTCCCTGGTGATCTACTGACTTTTGTACAGCAGATGAGATCAATATCCTCCTAAATTATACTGCACATAAGTGACTGGGGTTAGCATCCTGTTGTGCTCTTGTAACATTTATATATTGTGCTAGATGACTGTATTTGGTTCTGTCAACGTGTTTATAGTCAAGCTGCTTTCGGCGAAACAACCTCCATATTTTGAAGAACAAAATGTATGTTTGAGCATAGAATTGACCTTGCATGTTTGTGCACAGAAATGAGCTACTATATTTTGCTCCACTATGAGAAAGAAGATAGCCGAACAGAATAAGAGTAAATTAAAGGGATATATAACTACTTTCATTAGACTGCTTCTCTCCAATCCCTTCTTGATTTATTTTTTGTATTGTCATACTATAAAATTTTCTTCTCCCACCTCATCTCTGCAGTTTCCATAAAACCTTAAATGCTGTCCCATAAAAATAAAAATAAAAATCTCTCTATATTTATTTGGTTGTCCCCATAATTCCACATGGTTGCGTACATTCTGAAGAGAATTTATCTCTGAGGTATTATGATATGCTTGTTTCACCGAATTCATCTAATACAACAATCTTCTTAACAGGATTCAGGTATAAAATGCTGTTAGCATTGAAGTCGTTTCAAGACTCCGTAAATGGTGGGATGTTTATAAACTCCTGCTTTGCTCATTGCCAAAGTGAGCTGCAAGAAACATGGTTTGCACCGAATTCCTCAGGAGTGCACAATAAGGTAATGTGCTGCTAAGATTATTTCACCAACTTTTGCGTCGCTATGTGAGTGGCAATAACAGCATTGTTGTTTGCAGACTATTGCACAGGCCGTTGGTGATTGGTACTTTGAGAGAAGTGCCACCAAGGAAGTGGACTGCCCGTATCCTTGCGATTCTACATGTCACAACCTGATACCATTAAGTCAGGTACGACTTGAACAGCTAGTTGTAAAGATGAGTTAATTTGTGCAAGAAGAGCTAAAGGCTTGGAGGCTCCTTTTTCCCTGTAAGATTATATATAAAAAGCTAAAATTTTCTGCCTTTCCAACATGAAATTAGGTATACGAATGATTCATTAACTGGTCGGATATTGCTTAGCTTTCAAGATTGGGAAGATTCTTCAGAAAAAAGCCAATATACTTCTATTTTACTAATATAGGTGATTTCTCTTAATTTTTGATTCCATAGAAGTAGATGTAAGTGAATATATATTCTACTAAATATTCTCTCTGTCATTTTAGCTACCAGTTGTCCTAGGTCTTGGCAGAGTTACAAGATTCTTTGGAGAATGCAAAATAGCTAGTTGGAAACTTTCCCATTTAGAAGCCATTTGTTTCTTTCGCTGGTGCATCTGAAAGCTCCATGTGAGGTCATGAGGATTGAGCAAGTTTACATGTAGTTTTATTTCTTTATTATTTTGTTTCTGAAGTATTCTTCAACTTGTAGAATGTTTAAGAACAATTTCACACAACAAAAGTTTGGTATATTTTACTGGTTTTTCATCAAAAAATAGTACAAAATCTCATCTTCTCGCAGAGGGTAACAGAAATATTTAAATATTTTTTATATAATTATTCCTCCCCTTTTTATATGCGTGATTGCGCATGCGCGTGCATGTTTTTCATGATTTTGACAAGAATGGAAACAGAAAGAACGATAGTTGTGAATGCATCAATCACTAGATTAGTATTGTTTGGAAGAATGTCTGGCTTAATGCCATGAGAGTGTTATTGCTCTGGAGATCAGGTTTCAGGGTTCAGTGTGTCACAATTTCAACTGCCAGTGCTGGTTACTTGTGGTTCTTAGTTCTTGTTCTCAGTGTTATAAGATTATCATACCATTTTGCCCACTGCAGGGAGACTGCCAATGCAATGTGGGAACAAGGGTGACAATGATGAGGATTCTGATGCTTCGCTTGCTCTTGCTGGCCCTCTGATAATCAACACAGCTACTTCTGATATGCATATAATATTTTGTTGTTGTTTCTGCAATGCTCTTGATTGGTATACACATGTAGATATCTCAGTGTGGTGGGGATTTTTTGCAATGGGCGATTGGACGCTCCCGATTATATTTGTCAAAAACACAGAGGGAAAAAAAATGCCTTTCAAGCCAGGAGCACGGGTCTGGTGCCGGCCAAAAACCCTCGAGCGTGAGAATGAGTATCCTCACTAGGAGAAAGCAAAGAGAGTGATTGTGTGTAGTGGTTTTTGGGGATGATCAGAAGCGAACCCCTTCTCAATGGAGGAGTTGTATTTATACCTCCAGGGCGGTTGTTGTGGATGAAGATAATGAAGGTTTCCGCAATTGCATGATCTAATCACAACCGTTTGGGATGATTTAAATAGACACGCAGGGGATTTGTTGTTGTCTACAATTGTTCGCCTGGGTTTGAGATTGATGAGCATAAGGATTCACAGCTATTCTCCACCATTTAAACTGCGTATGTGCAGATCTTGTAATAGTTTTGATTGTGTCGAGATTGTTTGGATTGATATGCTGAGAAATCTGTTCTTATACATAGCCGCTCGCCTAGCTACATGGTTGTTACAACTACCTAAGTTGTACAACACCTAGAGCATGAGGAAAGATCAGGATGCGCAACAGTCGATTTCGTGATTTGCAAAAAACACGTTGCTAATATGTCGCTGGAGTAGAAGCAAAAGTCTCGGAGAGGGTCTTTATCGTGGAGACTGAAGCATATTTGGAGTGAAACTTCGCTATGGAGACCTGAGCAGCTTCGATTGGGTTTAAGATCCGATAAGGTTGCTTCAAATCGATGTGGTCTCAGGGAGGAACTTGAGGTTCCTCCTGGGCCCGTGTTGGGCTTGCTGGCTTATTGGGTTTGCTAGCAGAATATTGGTTGGCCTCTTAGAGCGCCTTTGAGATAGGAGGACACATGTCATGATCTCGACAGAGGTCGAAAATCGATCACTACAGATGCCCCCCGCTTTTCTCATTTTTCAGAGTCTATAATCGAAAAGGTGGGGAGCGTAACTGACTTGATTCTCTGATTCGTTATTAGGCTTATTGTTTTATGGCCAGTGAGAAGTGACCGATGTGTCATTTCAAGTACAGAGCATTTAATGCAGTCATTGCACCGAGTTATTGGTTGTAATATCGTGCGTATAATCAGCATGCGCAGTGAGCAGATAATTGTCGCCTAAAACGCTAGTGTACATTGGGATTAATGTAACGGTTCGATTTGAATCGAGAGAATGCCGCAACACCTTGATTCAAACTTGAGGTCATCATTGTGACGACGTCATCTTCCAGTATATAAATTGGAAAAAATTTAAGGGAATGCTACAAACGCCTCAACTCCGTACATTTTGATCAGGTGATCCTACCTATAATTTCAGCTTAAGTTATCTAAAATTAACTTAGAAATTTTCAAGTTTTCTAACAATCCCTCACAATGAATGGAGATTCAAAAAATATGCACACTATAAAACTGAATCTATAGTGAAAGGTGTTGTGGTTTTAAGGAAGGATGCCCCCACGATCAGATCGACTGGGGCAGACAGCGGATACGAACCATAAGATCTACTAAGGCAACTTGAAGAAGAGAAGAAGATATTCTAAAGTAGATAGAAAGCCAACACACAATATAATGTGGTTCCACTGATCAAACATATCGTGTGTAAGTCTATAGGAGAAGAGGGAGAAACTTTATTAAAACTTTGGGGGAGTACAATAAGAATTACTTATACCTCACACTGAGAAGTTACAAGCTCTTGATGGCCGCCAACAACAGCGAACCCTTGTGGCTAAGCTTCTCTCACGAATTTCTCACCTAAATGAATTACGTGTTTAGAAATTATAAATTTATGTGATTCTCTTGGAATACATTGAAGGCCACCTCTATGGGGTTATTTATAGACCATAGAACTCTCCTAATCTTAAACAAACTCCTTCAATCAGAATAAAAAAAACTTGAATTCAACTTAGACTCAAAACACCTTCAATCAGAATGAAGAAAACTTGAATCCAACTCGGACTCAAATAGATCCAGAAAAGAAAACTGTCAAATCCAACATTAATTAGCCTTCACGACGTATTCACGTCACAGTCCTAACAATCTCCCCCTTGACTTGAATATGTCCAAGTTCGAGAATAGCCACCATGTTCCATGCGCTCGCATCCACGCACAATTGAACAAACTTAACTTCATCTCCATCTCAGTCTCTCTTCTCTATAACCCCCTCATGGGGTTCACCTCTTCTCTATAACCCCCTCATGAGGTTCACATCTTGATTAGGTCGAATAAGTTCAGACCCAACCTAAACTTTATTCCCCAATGATCTCCTTAATTTATAAAAAATCTATGAGAATTTGCTTCACCATAGGAGTAACGATCTGAACTAGCTTGTTACGCGCCTAGTCTCAATCTCTCTTTAGGGTACAATTGAACATCCGAACTTGAATCCATCATAGTTTCTGATTGTTTCACAACCACCACTTTTGAAGCCGAGAATAACTACAATCCACCAACTGTAACCTCCGAATTTCGCAACATATACACATTGCCGACACGTTCGGCTTAAAACATCATATGGGCCTCTTTGAAAACTTTCATAAGATCACCTTTTGAACTGAAACAAAACCCTTCTCTATGTAGGGCTCCAAGAGAGTGAGATTAAAACATGACGAACGCCTTGAAGAGTAGTGATGCATCCATCATGAGACCAAAACTGGATTATTCCTTCACAATTACCTTACTTATAGCAGAATTCCTCATGAAGATTTTTTCCTCTTGAGCTGAAGTGTATGAAGAGAACATCTTCCTATTGGAACTGATATGTTGTGAACATCCAAAATCTACAACCTATCTATCTTTGTTACCAACTGGTTTGTCTATAACAGATAGAATGTCACACTATTCTTCATCTCCTTCAATCAGTTCTGTGACATTAACGTCTGGTTGTTTCTTCTTTCGAAGCCATTACTCAGATTTAATGTGTCCCTTCTTATGACAATAGTTGCACATCAAATTCTTGTATTTTGAGTTACCTGTAGAACTTTCATTATTACTCTTCTTTCTTGAATAATGAACTTGCCTGGAATCATCATGATGAGACTCACCTGTCAACTGGGTGTCAATT
Source organism: Agave tequilana (assembly GCA_038442645.1). NCBI lineage: Eukaryota > Viridiplantae > Streptophyta > Magnoliopsida > Asparagales > Asparagaceae > Agave > Agave tequilana. The sequence goes on from JAVJIF010021351.1 coordinate 11,903, forward strand.
TTATCCTTATTGAGTAGATGCTTCTTGACCTCCTTGACCTTGATTGTTGACTTGCCTTCATAGATGATAGCTTTCCTAAAGCTCTTATATGAAGAAGGTAAAGAACACAATAATAAAAGTGCTTAATTCTCATCTTCTATCTTAACCTCTATCTTATCTAGATCATTGATAATAAAGAAAAATCTGTAATGTGAGACTTGATAGGTGTACCTTCATGTAATCGGAGAAAAAAGACGTTGCTTCAGAATCAACTGATTCGCCAATGACTTCTTCAGATAGTGGTTTTGAAGTCGCTCCCACAGCGAGGATGCTGTTTTCTCTATAGAAAACTCATTCAATACTTCGTCCGCCAAGCAAAGCTGAATAGATGTCAAGGCTTTCTCATTCAACTTCTGTCAAATTTCTTCATATATTGAGGCCTTTTCTCCCTCTCGAGTAGTGCTTTCTTCAACCCGCTCTGGGTAAGGATGGCGTTCATCCTAATTTTTCACCTATTGAAATTGATGACGCCATCAATTTTTGAATATCGAACTTGATCGTAGACATCTTCACGTTGAGCTTACTCTGATACCAATTGTTATGAAACAATCTATATGCTCTGATACCAATTGTTTTAATTTCAAGAGAGGACTCCCCCATGACCGGATCGACTGGGGCGGCGCAGCGGATATGAAGCACAGGATCTACTAAGGCAACTTGAAGAAGAGAAGAAGAAGATATTACAAAGTAGATAGAAAGCCAACACATAATATAACGTGGTTCTACCAATCCAGTTGTTGATAAAAATTAGCACAAGGCCAGGCCTTGTACTCCCCCCCCCCAAAAAAAAGAGTTTAGCAGCCAGACCAGACCCGACTGGTTTGGCCTGGTTCGGGCCTGGCCAGGCTGGGCTGCACATGGAGGCCCAGAGAAAAAAAGAAAAAAAAAAGAAGTAAGAAAGGAAGGTAGAAAGAAGAATTACACAATAAAATAATCAGATAAAAAAAAAAAAGAAAAAAATAGAGAAAAATATAAACAATAGTATACAATTCATCTACTTTCTATAATAAAAAATTTAAACTAATAGCAATATAAATTAACTCAAAGCACCCACTTTAATGCCATATTCTTAATGATAAATTTTGACCCGTTAAGCATTTTAATGGTTTAAAGTCTATTAAAAATTCAATAAAAATTAGAAATTGGTTTATCTTAAATCTATTAAATTTATTAGACTTAGAGAACCATATTCCCAACCCCAAACTAATTAATCAAGATTAAAACCCTTATAACTCCAAAGTAAAACATTTTTTTGAAAATTCTAACAATTTCTATTGAAATGAACTGTTTAGATTTATCGGGGTCTTATGATTTTAGTGCTTTGGACTTGGGATCGAGTTCAGATGAGTGTTCTTTTTCTCCTTCAGTTAAACAAGAGTTTTGTGATAAATAATTTTATTTTGTTTGTAATTATTCTACTAAAATTTTCTGAGATGATATTTGTGAGTATTTTTTCCTCATTCACCATTGTCAGAAATATATATATATATATATATATATATATATATATATATATATGTGTGTGTGTGTGTGTGTGTGTTGCTTGTTTTATTTCATGTGACCATCTGTCTTATTACACTAGTATGATTACCCGTATCATTTTATGAGGTACCAGTGAGTGTTCAATTTAATTATATAACTTACTTGAGTGCATTCAGTATCTTTTCATGTGTTAGTTGTTCGACGTTGTTGGATCAGAACTAGTTGTGGTATAATCTTAGACTGTGACTTGTTTCAATTTATAGATTGACTGATCTAGTTCATACAGATAGCATCACTCATGTGCAGTATTTATGGGACAATTATTTGGTGAATTGAAACTTGCAAAAAATTATATATTGATTGGTGAGTCGATGAGCGCTAGATTGTCAGGTATTAGTTTCTTATATGTTTAGTGGTATATGGAGTACTTGGTAGTTATTGATGTTAACTTATTAATATTGAGCATCATATGTATATAGTTGGATCTTAGTATTATGATATAGGACTTATGTCATTTCATGTGTAGCTGTTCGGATTCAAATTTAGTTATGATAAATCATAGAATATAAATTTATTAATCTTGAGGTTGATTGGCTCATAGAATGAGATTAAAGATTCATATTTTATGTGGAGTACTTATCAAACTTAATATTCATGTACTTGATGATAGGTTAGATGAGAATTCAATGTGTTCTGCGAGTGTATTATATACGAAGTTACCTTATTAAAAGACTGATCTTCTGATACTTGGACTGATATGGACATAATTAGAGTTAGAATTGATTGACATGAGGATTGGTGCTCGTTTCAGAGGATTTTGATCGGTGTTCTGATGAGATTGATATAGTTGGATTCGTAGTTGTGGGTATTCTCTATTTTACCCCTGATTATACTGTTTGAGTATTGATATCTTATTAATGTTGATTATCAGACGTAGCAACATTTTAGATTCCATATTACTTGAGGAGTAGGCGTAGATTGGGTTAATCTGAGCTAGTGGCATGTATATACATAATTGACTAGTTACTTGAATTTCTGGATCTTGTAGGACTTAATGGAAGTGCGAGTGTAGTCTTAATTAAGATTGAGTAGTAATGATTAGTTGGATATAGATGAGTATATATTTTATATATTTGGACTTGGATATATCAATAACTTTGAGGATCTGAGTCGATTAAATATTTTGTCCGGATTATTCTATTCATGCCAGCAGGTCATTACTTATTCTGAATATCATGATTTACCTGAAAATCTTGACTGATTATACATGACATCTACTGGATAACTATATTGTCCATGTTTCCATAGTTGTTGGGAAAATATTATATATGGTAACAACACCCTCATGTTATACTTGTTACATGTCCTATTATATCGGTATCCTATTCATTGACATTATATATCCTATTGTACCGGTATCCTGATTACACATGTTGACGTCATTACCGTGACTATCACTGAGTCCCAGTAATCTAAGTAACATGCACATTAAATAATCTTGATAAACTAATGACATGATATTAAACAACTTATACTGGGATTGGAGAAATTGATGGAGGAGACAGCTCTGTATTTTTGGTGGACCTACGATATAGGTCGCGTAGTCGAAAGAGGGTTTCACTGCAGGACTCCCGGGGGGTGACTGACACCTCGTCCTGTTCTTGTTCCTGTTATACATGTTATACATGTTCTTGACTACCTTACGGTAGGGCCTGGCTCAGCGCCAGGAGTCTGGGCCGTGGTCCCGGGTATGTACGGGACCCACCTAAAACATGGACAATGTCTCCAACTGATCAGTTTCAATAACTTAGGACCTCGATTGTCGCGTGTGATAGGCATAGTATAGGATGAGTCTATTACAAGTGGCAATTGGTATTCGCTAACATAATAAATAATAATGTACTGAGACTGATTGTCTTTGCCTAATATATGTATATGTTTGTTGGACACCCGATGTTACACCTGACCTGACTGGATATCTGACTAGTACTGACTGGCTCTACCTGCCTAATATATAGAGTGTGATAGACACCTGATTGAATACCTGACTGGATACATACTCTACTATGTGCTATCCACATTACTGTTTATTTATTTTATTCGTGTAATTTCTTATTCCGGTATATATATTTTTTCTTTATCTGCTTACATGTTATATGCATATGCACTTTCCAGTTTATTCTTACACATTCACTAGGAGTTTTGACTCCCTGAATTTGCATATCCAGATCTGTGATTATTTATTGCTGATCAGGTATCTGGAGAGGATTACATGCGTTACGAGGAGCTGGAGTCTCTCTTTTCTTGATTATAGGTATTTTTTCTCTTTTATTCATGTTATTCCCTGATTCTATCTATATCATGTCCAGTTTTCATTTCATATTATTATTCATATGCTATCATTGTGTTAGAATTTATATGTCATATTGCAGTGATATTGATTATCGTAATAGATTTTTAGCTTGTTCAGGTTACTTTAGGCTTAGCGTGTATACGTGGGGTATTCTCGTCGTGCATATATGTCTCCAGCTCTCATCGCGACTCTGTTTCCACGTATTATGGGAAGCGGGACGTGACAGGATTTTCTTTGGTATCAAAGCCAGGTTTGACGTAAAAAGAGAACCTAGTTCATACCTATAACCTGAGATAATTATATTTACACTGTAATAAACATATACTATTCACATGATGATACTGAGTCTACTTGAGAATTGATCGTCCTCCCTTTTGGAATCCATCTCTTGAATCTTTTGATATCCCTAATTCCAATCCTTCTTCTAGAGTAATCTTGGCTCCATTTTGATTCTTATTCTTCTTCATGATTTCATTTCTAGATTTTATCTCTTGGAATTGGTCACTCCATTCAGAAGCCGGTAACAGAGATCAGAGCGCGCAGCGCAAGCGTGGTGGACCTATGATGTAGTGAGAAGCGGCGTGGAAGCTTTATCTTTTCTCTTAATTTGATTTTATCATTCCCTACTTTATCAAAATTTCGAGGATGAAATTTTTATAAGGTGGGTAGAATGTAATATCCTTGGTCTAAAACACTGTTTTTTTTATTTTTCTAAAGCATTTATTTTATTTTACTAGTAATATTATTATTTGTTATTCTTAGTAATGAGTGTTTCATTATGATTATAATTATTATTGCTATTGTTATGGTTATTTTAATTATTAGTAGTAGTATTGTTAACTATTAATGCTATTAATATTAATATTATGTATTGGTATTATTATTGTTAATGATTATTATTAGAGTATTATTATAGTATTTTAATTATTATTATTATTATTATTCCTTCTTGATTCTTTTTCCCATACCTATTTATCTAAACCCGAAACCCACCAACCGAATAATCTATAGCCCAAAACCCAATCCTAATCCAAATCCTATCTTATCAAATCTTTTCATTAATCTTAACTAATCCTAATCTAAATACTAATAAAAATCATATCTATCCTAACTTACACAAATTCAAATCTTATTTTCAAAATCATAACCTTAATTAATTCTATCCTAAACTACTAAATCAAGCAGTTTGAACCCAACTAAAATTCTAATTTTTAAAATCCCTATTAATCTATAAAAAGCCTAAACTAATTCTTTTCTAACTCAAAAGAAAAACTATGACCCAACTCTCCCCACCTCCTTCTTTCTTTTCTACTCCAGCGGAGCATGAACAAAAGGATCTTGAAGTGCAGAATTGAAGAACATGATAGGGGAGATCAAATCCAAGTAAATAATTTATTTTCTCAAAATTTATTTGATATAAATAGTTTATTAAAAATTATGTCTATACCATGATCTCCATAAGTATTTTTTATACATCAAAACCCGATTTAAAATCCAACTAAAATACATGTGTGGATATACCAACCCATATTTTAAATTACATATTTTTCTAAAATTTTTACAGCAAAAAAATTCAAAAAAATAAATAAAAAATATTGGCCGCTGCTCTCGGCCAAGCCGAGAACAGCTTGGCCTGGCTCGCTGGCCCGGCCTGCCCGAGCCCTGGCCATGCCTGGCCAGGGCAAGGCCTGGGCAAGCCAGGCCCTGCTGGGTCGTACAGTATAAGGCCAGGCCTTGTACTCCCCCTTCCAAAAAAAGAGTTTAGCAGTCAGACCAGACCCGGCTGGTCTGGCCTGGTTCGGGCCTGGCCGGGCTGGGCTGTATAGAGAGGACCAGAGAAAAAAAGAAAAAAAAAGAATAAAGGAAGGAAGAAAGAAGAATTGCATAATAAAATAATCAGATAAAAAATAAAAAGAAAAAATAGAGAAAAATATAAACAATAATCTACAATTCTTCTACTTTATATAATAAAAAATTTAAACTAATAGAAAGATAAATTAACTCAAACTACCCACTTTAATGCCATATTCTTAATGGTAAATTCAAACCCGTTAAGCATTTTAATAGTTTAAAGTCTATTAAAATTCCAACAAAAATTAGAAATTAGTTTATCTTAGACCTATTAAATTTATTAGACTCAGGGAACCATATTCCCAACCCTAATCTAATTAATCAAGATTAAAACCCCTTATAATCCAAAGTAAAACATCCTTTTAAAAATTCTAACAATGTCTATTGAAATTAACTGTGTAGATATATCGGGGTCTTATGATTTCAGTGCTTTGGACTTGGGATCAAGTTCAGATGAGTATTCTTTTCCTCCTTCAGTTAAATAAGGATTTTATGATAAATGATTTTATTTTGTTATGTAATTATGCTACTAAAATTTTCTTAGATGATATTTGTGAGTATTATTTTTCTCATTCACTATTGTCAGAAATATATATATGTGTTGCTTGTCTTATTTCATAAGACCATCTGTCTTATTACACCAGTATGATCACCTATATCATTTCATGAGATACCATTGAGTTTTCACTTTAATTATATAGCTTACTTGAGTCCCATTTAGTATCTTTTCATGTGTTAGTTGTTCGACGTTATTAGCTCAGGACTAGTTGTGGTATAATCCTGAACTGTGACTTATTTCGATCTATAGATTGACTGATCTAGTTCATACAGATAGCATCAATCATGTGTAGTATTTATCGAATAATTATTTTGTGAATTTAAACTTGTAAAATAATTACATGTTAATTGATTGGTTAGTCGATGAGGGCTAGATTGTCAGGTATTAGTTTCTTATATGTTTAGTGGTATGTGGAGTACTTGGTAGTTCTTGATGTTACCTTATTGATATTGAGCATCATATGTATATGGTTGGATCTTAGTATTGTGATATGGGACTTATGTTATTTCATGTGTAGCCGTTCGAATTCAAATTTAGTTGTGATAAATCATAGAATATAATTTATTAATCTTGAGGTTGATTGACTCATGAATGAGATTAAGGATTCATATTTTATGTGGAGTACTTATCAGACTTAATATTCATGTACTTAATGATAGTTAGATGGGAATTCATTGTGTTCTGCGAGTGTATTATATACGAAGTTACATTATTAAAAGACTGATCTTCTGATACTTGGACTGATATGGACTTAGTTAGAGTTAGAATTGATTGACATGAGGACTGGTATTCGTTTCAGAGGATTTTGATCAGAATTCTGATGAGATTGATGTAGTTGGATCCGTAGTTGTGGGTATTCCCTTTTTTACCCTTGATTATACTGTTTGAATATTGATGTCTTGTTGATGTTGATTATCGGACGTAGAAGCATCTTATATTCCATATTGCTTGAGGAGTAGGCGTAGAATGGGTAGACTTGACCTGGTGGCGTGCATATACATAATTGACTAGTTACTTAAATTTCTGGATCTTGTGTTTGAACTTAATGGAAGTGAGAGTGTATGATGGTCTTAATTAAAATTGGATAGTGATAATTGGTTAGATATAGATGAGTATGTATTTTATATATTGGGACTTAGATATATCGATGACTTTGAGGATCTGAGCTGATTAAATATTTTGCCCGGAATATTCTACTCATGCAGCAAGTCATTACTATTCTGAATATCATGATTTACCTGAAAAACTTAACTGATTATACATGACATCTACCTGATAACTATATTGTCCATGTTATCATAGTTGCTGAAAAATATTGTATACGGTAACAACACCCTCATGTTATACTTATTACATGTCCTTTTATACTGGTATCCTCTTCACTGACATTATATATCCTATTGTACGGGTATCCTAATTACACATGTTGACATCATTACCGTGGCTATCTCCAAGTTGTCCCAGTAATCTAAGTAACATGCATATTAAATAATCTTGATAAACTAATGACATGATATTAAATAACTTACACTGGGAATGGAAAAATTGATGGAGGAGACAGCATTTGTATTTTGGGTGGACCTAGGATATAGATTGCAAAGCCAAAGGAGGCTTCCACTACAGGGTTCCCATGGGGTGACTGACCCCGTCTTGTTCTTATTCCTGTTATACATGTTATACATATTCCTGACTACCTTGCGGTAGGGCCTGGTTCAGCGCCATGAGTCTGGGCTGTGGTCCCAGGTATGTACGGGACCCACCTAATGTATGGACAATGTCTCTAACTGATCAGTTTCAATAATTTAGGACCTCGATTGTCACGTGTGATAGGCATAGTATGGGATGCATCTATTACAAGTGGCAATTAGTATTCGCTGACATAATAAATAATAATGTACTGTAACTGATTGTCTTTGCCTGATACATATATGTATGTTGGACACCTGATGTTACACCTGACTTGATTGGATATCTGACTCTAGTACTGACTGACTCTACCCGCCTAATATATATATTGTGATAGACACCTGATTGAATACCTGACTGGATACATACTCTATTGTGTGTTATCCACATTACTGTTTATTTACTTTATTCATGCCATTTCTTATTCCGGTATATATATATTTTCTTTATCTGCTCACATGTTATATGCACATGCACTTTTCAGTTTATTCTTACACGTTCACTCGGAGTTCTGACTCCTTGGTTTGCATATCCATATATATGGCTTGACATTACTGATCAGATATCTGGAGAGGATTATATGTGTTACGAGAAACTGGAGTCTCTCTTCTCTTGATTATAGGTATTCTTGCTCTTTTATTTATGTTATTCCCTGATTCTGTCTATACATGTCCAATTGCCATTTCATATTATTATTCATATGCTATCTTTATGTTAGATATTTATATGTTATATTGCAGTGATATTGATTATCGTAGTAGATTTTATAGCTTGTTCAGGTTACTTTAGACTTAGCGTGTATACGTGGGGTATTCTCGTCGTGCATAGATGTCTTCAGCTCTCATCGCGACTCCGTTTTCACGTATTTTGGGAAGCGAGGCGTGACAATACCATTATAAATATATCTTTCTCTAGAATTGAAATTTCAAAATAAAGTTTAGTTTCTTCTTTTTAAAAGTCTTGCCTGATTTGGGAATTAGTTTTTGGAGAAGAAGTGTAACAGAGGATCAGATCTAGGGTTCTTTCAATTTGATTCATTCTTTCTTTTTTTTTCTAATTTATTTTTGATTATATTTCTAATTATGAAAATCATACTACACTTTTCTAATTATGAACTAATTCCTTTAGGCTAGGGTATTGATGTAGGAATATTATGAAGATGTAGACTTGTTGCTTCGTGTTAGTATTAGGAATTTTACTTTATTTAAGTCTTTATTTCTGATTATTATGTCTAATAATTGATGGCCACAAATATATAGATGATTATGTTAGAGACTGAGAGGAGATAACTTAATGAACTATTATGATAATGAAGACCACAACCTCAATGTTGAGATCGAGAGGAGATACATAAGTTATGCAATCGTGTAAGAAAAGATCACAGATCTTCATGCATCCCTTAGCTTGTAAAGTTACTAGATCATGAGATTATAGGTTCTCGTTGAGGGGATAGTATTTGCTCGAGACAGATAGTATTTGCTTGAGACAGAATGCTAGTTGCTACAGGGCCTTTCAATTGTTAACATAAGTAGATAAAATTTCTAGTACAAGCACATGTTCTATCTGATTATATTACTGAAATCAATTGCCTTAATTACTTTCTCCTATATAGTCATTTTACAATAGCCTTCTAAGTTTACTTCTCATAAATCTCTTTTAATCAGTGTTTCAAATAAAATTAGTTTAAATTGTCTGATACTTAATAGATTACAATCCCTATAGGGTCAACACTCTACTCTATTACTGTATTACTAATCTCAAAATTTTCTATTTTGCAGGTACCAAAAACCTGAAGAACTCCAGCAGAGACTGAAGTTGTAACACTCCGTTCCCGGAATATGTATCCTAATATATGTCCTAATTTTTCACTCGTATCATATCTTTCCACATTTTTATTGGTATTCGACCTGTATTCTGTGGACCTTGAGCCCAGCCCGAGCCCAGGGCTCGACTCAGTTCCTATATTTATTATTTGTTATTATTTTATTACTATTTTCTGTTTTCTGTTTTCTTCTTTTCCTTTTCCTTTCTTTTGCTTCTTTCTTTCCTTCTTTCTTTCCTTTTCCTTTTTCTTTCTCCTTTTTCTTTTCCTTTCTTTTCTTTTCTTTCCACACTCTTCTCCCTCTTCTTTTCTTTTCTTCTCTTACCCTCTTCCCCTCTCCCTCTCTCGCTTTCAACCGACGCTCTCTCTCTTTCCCTCTCTCTCTTCCCTCTCTTTCTTACACTCCCCCTCCCTCTTTCCTCTCTCTCTCTCTCTTTCCAAACTGGCCACTTCCACTCCTTGATAGCCTCCCCTCTTCTCACCCCCGACTTCTCCTAACTACCCGGCCACCACCCTCTTCAACGTCTCCACCTAGCCACCTCCCCTCTCTGAGTACTGGTTATTTTGTTTGCGACTACTTGTAATTTTTGTAAGCGAGTACTTATTATTAGTTTATGCGAATGCTTGTAATTATATGGGTAAAAGTTGTATTTGAAAGTGCACCTAGAGGGGGTGAATAGGTGTATTAGCTAATTTAGGGCAAATGATGCGGAATTAAAACTTAATTGCAAACACACTATGTGTAATCAAGAGTGAGCCTGAATTTCTCGTAAAGGGTTCTGAAACTACTCTTCTAGATTCCTTTAAATTAAGAGTTGAGGTGCTATTAGAAGCTCTCTTGGTTCAACACAAGTGTGGGCACACAAACAATACCAAGTATGTGTATGAATATGAAAAAGTAATAACAATGCAAGATATAAGAGAGAATGAGTTGAGAGATAGTGGATCAAATACAAACACGAAGATATATTTCGAGGTTCGAGCCACTGTTCTACGTCTCCGCCTTCACACAGAAGGATTTTTCACTATGTTCACATATGGCCTTCCACAAAGGGATCTTCACTGAGGAATTATAACTCAACATCGGGAGTACACAACTCCTCTCTCTAACACAAAACCTCTACATAAGAGGTAGGCACTAAGCCAAGCACAAAGCAAGAAAAATATACTTGGTGATCATAAAGATCATAAACTCTCTCTTGGTGATCTCAAAGGATCACTGATCGTACACATATTTTACATTTTTTTTATTACATTCCTACAGTTTTTGTGTAATAAATCTGCTAATTTTCTTATCTTGAATGTTTATTTTGCAGAAGATAATCATGAAGAGAAAGAGAATTAAACTAAATAAATACCAGTTAAAATCTGATTTAACTGGATCAATTTGGTTAGCTGAGGATGATCCCAGATCTAGTCACTTAAAAATCAGATTTTGGTGAATCAATTCAATTAACTTAAATATCTATGAGGATATCACCACATCCAAAATAAATCAAGAATTGGAGCAAATGTTTAGCTGAAGATCAGAGCAAATCAGAAAGATAACACCAGATGGAAACTGGTAAAATTCGGCTTTTAATAAATCCATTTTGGTTAGCTAAATATCAATCGATAATAACATCAAATACAGACTCCAAATTAAAAATTCAAAAGGATAAATTGATAGAGAGAAAATCAACGGGTGAAATGAAATAATTTTGACTCGGATTCAGACTGGATATATTTTAGTATTTGAATCATAACTTTCGCTACCGAAACTTAAATCTAATGATTCAAGATGATCAAAAAAGAAGATTTAAGGCTACAACTCTTAAGTTGATCATTGTTTCTAATTCTATCATTTGATAAGTTATATTCAGCAATCAATATACCAACAAGCAGCAGATCAGAATTGAATATCTATATCAAATCAAGTTTGGAGATAAGGGGAGGATTCAAATTTAGAAATAGTCATCTTCCCTTATCTTTCGACCCGTTTTCTTATTCATTTCTATGCTATAAATACCCCACACATCAGAGGCAGAGGGACAATGAAGTAGAGAGTAGAATAGATTTCTTGTATAGGTTTAACCTAGATTTTTCTTTCTCTTTTAATGTAAATTTTTTTCTTTATATAACTGAGAGGAGAGAAGAATTTCACAAAGGAATGAGAAAGGTTCTTGTAGTGAGAGTGACACCGGTGAAGTATTCATCTTTTCTTTCATTATTATTTAATCAAATCGAAAGTTACTTTTTTTCTTTATTCTTATTTTCTTTCACTTCCTCTTTTAATTTTTGATGAGTATCTAAGCGAATCTAGTAGCATCGGTATAGCCTTGTTGTGTGTTTGCCACCGATATTTCATGATGATGATCTCCTCCTCAATATTTTGTATCATTTCATTTTTGTTCGTCTTGATGATGTAATGCGAATGAGAACTGAGCTCGATCTTATGGATTATACGTTGATCGCCTCCAAAGTAAAGTAAATGTGCCAACGATCTATGGTAAGTCATCAACTAAAGAAGGTAAGTATTTCTTTTCGGTTTTCTTTCTTTTAATTTTTAGTTTAGATCACCAACATCACCATCTCCCAACTCTTTTATTCACTCTTTTTAATTTCTTTGTTTAAAATTATATCCTATTTTCTCCACCTTCTCAATCTACCACTTTCTTCACAAATTAACATAACTTATTTTTCTTTTCTTTTAAAAAATAAAAGAAGAACTTTAACCATATCTAGTGAACTAAAGAGAACTTATAAAAAGCTTCTATCGCTAGTCCCTCCTTGTGAACCATGACCCGCATAAACACTTGTTATAGCGGTAGTATTGAGTATATGCACACTCATATTATAAAGTTTTGAAATTATGTATTTTTTGTGCAGGTTTGAACTCAATCAAATTTTGGCTTTTGTTTATTTTATTGATTAACTTTCTTCTCTGTTATTGGTGTACAGGTTTAACAATAAGGAAATTTTTACTGCATTGGATATATAAGTGGCCCTGGACTCTGCTCAAGAAAACAGAGACCAGTAGCCGTCAGATTTGCTGCATTTTCGCAACAATCTGAGTGAACTACTAACCTGTATTTTTTGCAGGTTGGTTGAATTCCAAAGTAAAATTTTTGCAGCTATTTGTTTTCTATTTAACTAACTGTACATACTTTCTACCCTCAATAGTAAATTGATGTTTGTTAAATGCTAAAAACAGTTTGGACTTTGCATTTAGGCATTTGTCTAATTTTCGTTTACATTTTACATTACTGCTGAAGAGTGTTGGAGCAAAGATACATGTGCATAGTATGTAGTATAGGAACACTTTTGAATTGTTTACATTGCAAAAGTTTTGTGTTTCATATACATGTGCATATTGCACTAAATTGATTTAAGGGCTTGTTCTCTAAGCATGATAAGGTGGGAAAGTTATTACCCTCCCTTAGCCCACAAATAATCTCCTCACTCACTAACCCAAGCCTAACTAAAATTAAGTAGACGTTGTCCCTAGGGATATCTCGGGCCCAATAGGAGACTGACCTAAGGGAAAGTTGATTAGAATTTTACTCTTACCAAATTGGTGACAAAGGTTGGGGATCAAGGGACGAAATCCTGAAGGCTAGTGGTTTGGCTTAATTAGACCCGTTGCTTTTAAGCACAGATATCTCCCACTAATCTTACCCCTACCTGACCGATTAACTTATTGTTAGATTCTGTTATATACCCCCGTGGACAGTTTAACCAGTTAGAAGTCGTCTAAGTGTAAGGTCTACCCTAACTTAGGCTAGATTTTTTTTCTTTTTATTTGTTTATTTGTTTGCTTATTTTTGTTTTTTATTTTTGACATCTTGGTGATATGGATTATAATTATAATTATTCATATGAAAATAGTGATCCATATTTCACCCTGACCTCTTTTGACTCAAATATTACCAACCCAGCATATCATAATTTTAACCAACCAAGTATGTTGGATTGGTCTTATCTGAATCAATATATGCCCCAGTCTCAATACTATGAACAAGATAGGAACAATCATCACCACTCTTCACAGAGTCAGTGTGGATACAACTCCTCAGTGTGGATACAACTCCTCCGAGTCATATAGTCAACCACCTTACCAACATCCAACTTCATATACTCCTTCTCCCGAACAACCATTAGAAAAATCAATTGACTGAGAAAAAAGAATTGAAGCCTTAGAAGAGCTTGAGCGATAAATTCAAATTCTAGAAGATTCAAAATCCCATCAAAATTTTCAACTTAAAAATCCTTACTCTATTTTTCAAGAAGAGCATATTGATTTAGAAAAGAATACGGAATCCATGATTCAATTTCAAAGTGATCCTTTAAATATGATCGAAGCAAGACTTAGTAGATTGGAAAATATGCGTAGGAATAAGAAAACTCTCCCTACCAAATATTTGACTATTCTCGACACTTCTAGCCATATTGATGAAAACAAAGAATCATGAAATCTTGAAGACTTTGACCAAGATTCAATTTCATCACACAAAGTTGAACTTGACCAATTTAAAACCTTAGACAAATTGGAAAGTTTTTTATTTAATGAGATTGAACTTGAATGTGAATGTGACCCAGATCTCCAACCTTGTGATTCAGTTCCCATTTTCGAATCTATGTTGACTCCGGTATTCTTACCCAATTTGGACCAATTTTTCGAGCCAACATTTATTCCCGCGCCCATGATCTAGAAATTGAATCACTAATTTTAGATAGTCACATTTTATTAATGGAAAAAGAATGTGAATTTCAAGTCTTGAATTTGGACTTAACTCTTGAACCAAAACTGACTCTCGAACCAAAACTGACTCTCGAACCCAAAGTTGATTTTCTCGAGTTAGTATTGGTTCTCGAACCTATCATTCTTGAGACCAAGTGAACCATTCCATTAATTCACATTCTTTTGTTGGATATAGGTATAAACCATGATGACTCCGTGATGATTTTTCAAGACTGGTCATGTAAAGGAAATAAGGTTTATGATAGGATCTTTCAAGATCATATTCATATTGGAGATTGTAATTATGTAAATAGAAAAGAGGTCAATAAAGATGGGTTCCGTGAACCACCACATTATTTTGATTGGGTAGCAATGCTTGGCCCAATCCGAATATCTCCGGAACCATCACCTTGAGGTAACATTATCCTTCCCTTTCTTCTTTTTCATGCATTTAAGCATTCATTCATACAGTAAGGACAATGCATGAGATAGGTGTAGGGGAGGGTTATAACATAACATAGGTTTTCTTTTTATTTAAAATAAAAAATTAACACTTTTCTTTCTTTAAAAAAACTTTTTGAAAAAAGAGCAATATTTTGACACATTTTTGTAAGAAATTAAGCCAATTTTAAAGAATAGGAGAATCATAATTAGGATTTCTTATACTTGGTCAAAATAAGATTATTTGATTGATATCTAGAGTTAGGAAGAAATTTTGGAAAGTAATTTAGTCTTGATTTTTACCTTGATGATAAATGCATTCTTTATACACTTACACACTTAGGGTTCAAAAACAAAGATTCTTATGCCTTATATAAAAAAAGAAAAAAGAAAGAAATATATATATATATATATATATATATATATATATATATATATATATATACTTATGTCAAAAGTCCTCTCATTAAGTTTGGTATTTGTGCCTCATAAAGCATGAGTATTCACGCCTAAAAGTGGTCCATATAATAAAATCTTTAGTTTTGTGGCCTTATTTGCTCGAGTCCTTAAGTCTTTGGGGTTGTTTTTCTCACCCGGTGCCCTAAGATCGTGTGGTTTGGGAGTCATCGATTAAAGGCTCGTTACATGGGCAGATTAGAAAGCCTAATAAAACTAAGGAATAATATCACCAAAAATAAAAAAAGAAGAAAATAAGGCATATGAGTTAGAGTTAAAGAACCCCAAGTCAAAATTTCATGGTCACAAAGGTGCATATAAGTTAGGGTAAAATAATAGACTAGATGAGAAATACAGTTTGACTCCTTTCCTTGATTGATAATAAGTTTTTTAATAAAGATTAATTTTAAGAATAAAAAGTTCAATTTTTTTCATAACTTATAGATTACTTAATTCTAACAATAATACTTCAAATATTTTTCTCTTTCAAAGTGTGTTTTCAAAATACTAATACATTGTTTCTCTTTCTTTATGGATTTTGTGAGTGTAATCCACTGAAAACCCTCACGAGACAAAACTCGTCGTCTAGGGGAAACCTAAAGGTTTAACAGCTTGTAGCACAAGCTCAGTGCAATCGCGTGACCTACAAAAGTGACCTAATAATTTTTGATTTAATTTTGTTCTTCTGCTCGAGGACGAGCAAAAGATAGGTGTGGGGATGTGGTCGTACACATATTTTGCATTCTTTTTATTACACTCCTACATTTTTCGTGTAATAAATCTGCTAAGTTTCTTATCTTAAATGTTTATTTTGCAGAAGATAATCATGACCTAGGTTTTCTTTTTATTATTAAAAAATTTATTATTAACAGTTTCTTTACTTTTAAAAAATTTTAAAAAATAGAAACAATATTTTGACATATTTTTTGTAAGAAATTAAGTTAATTTTAAGGAATAGGAGAATCATAATTAGGATTTCTTATACTTGGTCAAAAAAGATTATTTGTTTGATTTATAAAGTTAAGAAGAAATTTTGTGAAAGTAATTTAGTAATGGATCTTTACCTTGATAATATATGCATGCTTTATACACTTACACACTTATGGTTCAAACCAAAGATTCTTATGCGTTATTTACAAAAAAAGAAAAAGGAAATATATATATATAGGGGTTACTGTACCTCAGCCGCCAGCTGAGAGAGTTTCTCAGCCGGCGGGACGTGGTAACATCAGAGCCGCAAACCTGTCAAAAATTTTGGCGGACAAAATCCAGAAAAATCCCGCCTAATTTAATGTCAGTCACCTCAACATTGTATTTTCCGAAAATACCCTCACTCACAACTTTTTACATTATGTAAAAACATTTCCTTTCAAAAAAATTTACAGCTCTAAAATTTCACCTGATCATTCTCATCCAATTAGTTCTATTGTTTCACAAATTTGTTCCATTTTTTAAAAAATATATTTGCAACACATGGCGTCAAAGAAATCATCCGCCGAAAAAGGTACTACAAAAACGATATTTTCAAAAATTTTTTAGGGTTTGTGGATTTTCATAATTTTAAATTTTTTCCAGATTTGTGTCTATCTTTTTTTTTAAATATTGTGACCATGGACGCAATTAAGAAAGAGATTTTGAAACTTTAGATGACGAAAAAAATTTTAAATTTATAAATTTTCTAACACAACGATAAAGGTCCATTTTTTTCAAGTTTTTTCATTTCCTTCTATTTTTACCATGGTCGCAGTATTTTTTAAAAAGCGATGTATATGTATGCGACCTTGTTAATATATTTTTAAATTAAATTTTTTTCATTCACTATTTGTCGACCTCGGTCGCAGTTGTTAAAATTATAGTTGCAGATCTGTGCGACTTAGATCGTAGAGTTTTAAAAAAAAAAAAATTTTGGACTTTTCGTTGTAGACGAATGCGACGTTGGTCGTAGTATATGATACGTCCTTTGTTTTTTTATTACATACTAACGACATGGGTCGCAGTTGTTTCAATATGCGATCTAGTGTCGTGCGACCATGGTCGCAGTGTATTAAACGTCATCTGTTTTTTAATTCCCGGGTCGCAGTTGTTTATGTTTGCACTGTAGTCTTATGCGACCTTGGTCGCAGTATCGACCCGGTCGCTGTTGTTTACATTTGCGCTGTAAATGACTGCGACCTTGGTCGCAGTGTCTACCCGGGTCACAGTTGTTTACATTTGCAATGTGGATGACTGCGACCTAGGTCGCAGTGTTCTAAAATAATATGTTTTTTTATTACCTTATAGTTTTTAAGTAATCATTGGTCTAAAGTTTTTAATTTTTCTACATCTATAGGTAAACAACAGATGAAGGTTCGTCCTCTGAGATCGAGCTTAAAACCTATGTGCGAGTTCATAAAGAAATTCAAAAAGTGCATTCAGGCCGATTTCTTAGAGGCGATCAAGAATACCCCATTTGGCCCAATCTTCATGGCATTCTACAATGAGGGATTTGGGGTTGAAAAGGGTCCAAAATCAAACATTGCTGTACTGAGTATTTTAAACCGGTATGATAGGGATACAAGGACCTTTAGAATTGGGGGCAAACAAATTGAGTTAACAGTGGAGGATGTTGCCCTCACTTTTGGTCTACCTGTCATAGGGGCGGATTTTATTATGAATAAGACCTGTACGATGAAAGACAGAGGGGTTATAAAACATTATTTTCCCAATATAAAGAAGATCACGAAAGTATCTATTGAAGAGGCTTTGGATGATCTTCTGGTCAAGAAAAGGAGGAGGGGTGAATTAGATGTGACAAAGGATGAACAGCTTGAGCAGCAAGTGACTTTGCATGAAATTATAAGAGACAGACAAAGACTTGCAGCTCAAGACTTTACTACAATAATCATCCTGTACATGTTGGCCACTCTATTCTTCTCTGGCAGCAAATGCACGGTGTCGTGGTATATTGTCGAACAGATTGTCAAAATTTGATCGGGGGAAAACCGCGCACAAAAAGTGTATGTTTTGAAGTTAAGATTTAAAGTGTGTGTGCTTTGGCTTCCTCAATACTTCCGTTATAGCATAGAAGTTAAAACGAGTCGAATCCACAAGAATTGGAGGCGATAGAAGCTTTACCGGTTGATTCACGTGTTTGTTAAAGATTCTTCAAAGTTTTAAAGAATGAAAAGAAAAGAAAAGAATGAATGAAAAGAGAAGCACAGTGAAAACAAAGAAGTGGGAAACATAGAAAAGAATATGTTTGTGATTTTTGTATGTATATCT
This sequence comes from Agave tequilana, assembly GCA_038442645.1. Taxonomy (NCBI): domain Eukaryota; kingdom Viridiplantae; phylum Streptophyta; class Magnoliopsida; order Asparagales; family Asparagaceae; genus Agave; species Agave tequilana. The sequence goes on from JAVJIF010021351.1 coordinate 30,573, forward strand.
AAAATAAAGTGAAAAGGAAAGAAAACCCATGGCTACTAACTACTAATGACTCCACCAACATTCTAACCTCTTAGTGATAGTTGCCTCACATGTATCATTGGCTATCACTAGTCTTGGTTCAAGAGCTTTACAAAGCATGACTCATATGTAACTCATCACAACCCAACTCAACAAAACAAGTTCAAGTTACACTTAAACAATCAAAACTAAATGTAAGCATGGAGTAAAGTAATGTTAGCTTGTTAGTGGTTAGGAAGTTAGAGTTAGATCCATCATCATGAGCCATCAATGGCTCTTGCAAGAGCAAGGCCAAGTAGAGGCTATCAGATTCATGTGGATTATCATAAAGAAGTTAGAATAGTTTGTGGTTAGTAGTTAGTGCCATGAGAGAAAAGATTAGCTACACATGTAAAAGAGATTAGAGAGTAGAAAACAAAGATAAGGTAAGAGAGCACCTTTCATAGATTGTCACCTTCTATTACAAGCACTCTTACTTCCCAGCATGTACCACTCTCTCTCCCTATTACAAGATCTACAAAATGAAAAATACAAGGGAGGAGGAAGAAGAACACTAACCTAAACTAAACTACCCTAAACTACAACATGAAGATGAAACTACTCCTAAAACTCTGCATATATTCAACACAGGAACCCCAGGGGGGTATTTATAGGCGCCAAAGGAACAGGGGGCCAGGGGACAAAACCTGGCCCGAAGCGGCGCGCGCGCCGCGACCGTATGGCTGCGGAAACGTGGCCATCCTGGCGCCGCGCGCGGCGCTTCGAGCCGCGCGCGGTCCTTTTGGTCCCCTGTCAGAGTGCTCCCAGATTTTGGTTTCTGGCCCCTGGTGTTTACAGAATTAGCTCTCTAGGTCAATGGCTATCTTTAATAGGCTTTTAATCACCAATTAATGGTGATTTAGGGTCTTCTTCTCCATTGCACACCATGGACCTAGAATCAAGCAAGTAAGGTATTATTAGCAGAATTTATTATTAAATAAATATGAGAATGTGATGAGAATTATGCAAAATTAGAGACTAATCAACGTGCCGGACATACAAAGTGCGACCATGGTCGCATTCTCCTGATAATACCGTATACATTAAATGCGACCATGGTCGCACTATTAAGCTGCAAGTCTTCGCAATTAAATTTATATGCCGGACAAACAAACTGCGACCATGGTCGCATTCTATCTTAATAGTTAATAAATAAACTGCGACCTTGGTCGCAGTATAATTATTTCATTGTTTTGGTTTTAACTTAAAATTTTTTTCAGATTTTGTGTCGAATGGCCAACATCTCTAATGATGAAAAAATTATGATTGGCCTTCCTGTTGAAGGGGAAGAGAAGGAGGAGGAAGAAGAAGAAGAAGAAGGAAATACATATAATCAAGCTAACATCCCGTCGGAAAAGGAGCCAGAAGCTGCAGAAATAATTGAGCAAGAAGAGACGAGTGAGCAACGACCAACTTTTACAGGTTGTTTGCCATCACCACGGGATGAACAAACTGAAGAAATTGAAGAGTTGAGGATTCAAAATCAGTACTTGAGAGAATATGTTTCTCAGCTTGAAATGAAAATTGAAAAAATAGAGACTGAGAACAGACTCAAGGCTGAATTAAAGAAAAAAAGAAGAGAAATAAGAGAGAAGAAAAAATTAAAAAAGCAGCAGAGAAAATTAAAAGTGAAAGAAGAAGAAGAAGAGCTGCTGAGAGCAGCCGCTGCTGCAGAGGAGAAGAAGAAGGAGAAGAGGAGGGAAGAGGAGGAGAATGAGAGGAGAAGGATGGAAGAAGAGGAGGAAGAGGAGGAGAGGAGGAGAGAAAAGGAGGAGAAGGAGAATGAGAGGAGAATGAGGGAAGAAAAGGAGAAGGAGAAGAGGAGGAGGGAAGAGGAGGAGCAGGAGAAGGAGGAGAGAAGGAGGGAAGAGGACGGGCAGGAGAGGAGGAGGAGAGAAGAGGAGGAGAATGAGAAGAGAAGGGAAGAGGAGGAGGAGGAGAGGATAAGGGAAGAGGAGGAGGAGCAGAAGAGGAGGAATGTAATGGAGAAGAAGGAGAAGGAGAAGAGGAGGAAAGAAGAGGAGGAACAGGAAAAGGAAAAGAGGAGAAAGTTAGAGGAGGAGAAGAAGAGGCAGGAGAAAAGAAGAAAGAGGGGGAAGAGTTGAAGGAGAGGATGAAAGAAGAGGAGAGGAGAAGGAAGAAGGGAGAAGATGAGAAGAAGCAGAAAATAATTATGGAGCAGATGGAGAAGCAGGCTGAAGAGAAGAAGAAAAAAAAATTGGAAGAGGATGAAATCATGGGTTCTGAATTTGTTGTAAATATTTCTGGGGAAGATATCCCCAGTTTTTCTTTGAATATAACTCAATAGATTCAAGAACTCCAAAGAGATAGAGCTTCTGAAGAAAAAATTCAAGAACATACTCCAGATCAGAAGCAATCCTTAAAAAGAACAGTTTTGAATTACTCTAAAGGAACGATAGAAAGGGGAGTCAAAGAACGCAAGCGCGCTGAAAGAGATCGCGATGACTCCGACTTCGTTTATCCAAAACAAAAGAAGAAAATTAGTGAACATCCTCTTCCACAGCCTGCGGCTCAGAGTTCTGCCGCTGGTTTCGGCGACAAAGAGATTTCTCCCACTCAGCTAAAAATGAGGGAATTGACCGAAAACACAGCATACAGAATTCTGCAGCCTCATCAATAAGCTATTATAAAAAATTTCTTGGACAAGGCCTTCTCTGAGTAAGTTACTTAAGTTTATTATAAATCATATCAAAAAACTGTTATATATCTATATAAGAACAATTTAATTACTAACTTTGTTTTAAATATCTTGCAGTTCTACTGCATATCAGAATACCGACAACGGAATCATTGTTACAAAGAATGACATTGAGGACCTGATGTTCAGTAGATAGTTAGATGCGAATATAATTCATTTCTACATGCAGCATCTAGAGAAAGGAGGAGGATTAAAAAGTATATTCTTTCAGAGTGAAGCTTGGGTAAACATCTATTTTCCCTTTACGGTTTAATGTAATATCAATTTCCTAATTAATTTGGTGAATTAAATCTTTGATCGTTAAATATTCTACTAATATTCTTTATCACTGTTTAGGCATAACGAATGTACTGCGACTAAGGTCGCAGTTTATAATTAAATTAATTCACCCCAATATCAATTTAAAATGAAGGTTACGACTGTGATCGCAGTTGCTGGCGGCAATCTTAATCAACAACAAACACTGCAACCTTGGTCGCTATGCGTGCTAATATAAAAGGATCAGCTACCTACTGTACTGTGACCTAAGTCGCAGTCCATGATAATATAAATCACCACGAATATAATTTTAGCAATGAAAAGTATGCGACGTAGATTGCAATTCCTGGCGGTCTTAATCAATAACAACACTGCGACCTTGGTCGCTGCATTAATTAATATAAAAAAGTGATAATTAAGAAACACTGCAACCATGATCGCAGTCTGTTGTCTTGCCGTAATGACTTATAATTTTCATAAATATTTTTTAATACTTTGAATTTATTTTGAATTTTAATTTTTTGGTTGTTCGCAGCACGGTGTTGTATCTAAAAGTAAAGATCTGGAAGATCATTTCATCAAGCAGCAGCTGGTGAAAAACTGGACAGATGATTTGCAGTACATGTTCTTCCCGATCAATCACAAACACAGTGCCAACGATCCCGGATTTCACTGGACCTTACTGGTATTTGATTGCCACACAGAAGAGTGGATTTTTTATAACTCTTTGGTCCCAGCTGAAAAAACCAGTAGTATATTAAAGCTTTATAAAAAAGATGCAAGAATAATGGTGAGTTGAAATTTAATATTTTGGTTACTGGAAACTTGCATTTAATTTGATTAATACTGATTTTTTTCTATTGACATTGCAGAAAGAAAGATTAATATAGATTTTTGAGATTGTTTTCAATAAATTAATGAGAAAATAAATATAAAATACACAAGATGCCCCCAACAAGCAAACAGGTATATAAATTTTTGACATCTCCTTACCTATCATATTTTTTACCTTTTTTTAGTACAAAAATCTAATTTCATTTAATGATTACTCTGTGCAAATTTCAGTGTTGATTGCACTGTATATGTATGCAAGTATATGGAAAGTATAGCATTTGGTAGTCCACCAGATGTTGATACTGTTACGGCTGCTGATGTACAGAGACTAAGAAGTGAGCTTGCATGCAGATAGAGAGAAGAGTTGGGATGAACAAACAGAAATGATAAGAAGAATGGTATTTGAAGACTGACAGTTGACAATTTATTGATATACCACAATTTTTTATTTATAAATGTAAAAATAATTGCAATTCATTGAGCCATTTTTTTGTTTTATTGATTTAATTTATAAACATTTATTTATTATAAATTCCATTGATTATTTCCAATCTACATCTGTCACACCGTGCGTTTTACTAATTCGTACCGATATTAGAAACAAACATGCGTTCAGCAGTTGTATTGCAACCCCAGTCGCATTAATGACCTGTTTTAGTTACAGCGTTTCCTTATATTGAGATACTGTAATCGAGACAGCGATCATGGTCGCAGTTACTTAATCATTTATCAGTTCCCAATGCGACTGTGGTCGCAATAATAAACTGTTTTGGAGTACAAAGTAATTTAATGTAAGACTGTATTAACTTTTAAACTATTTTGGATAACTGAACAGTCACATAGGAAGTATACAATTTTTGGAAAAAGGTAGAAAATAAATTTGGGACATATTCACGTGGTTTGTGAGCTTAAACCTTTTGGAATCCATGATTAAAATATATAAAGGGTCATCAGGACAGGATTATAAACATACTAAATTGGTTTTGCTCAAACTTGTTACTTTCAATATTCGGAATCAGATTTAAAAATATCTTCTCCACCGTCTTCACCAGAAAGAAGCCAATCATCTAATGATAATTGGAGGTATAGTTCTGAAATGATGCCTCGCTACGGGTCAGAGGATGAGCTTGATACAGACGACCCGTTCTGAGAGTTCATTGATGAACCAAAATACATACATGAAGAGGAAGAAAGCGAAGAGGAGATTGTTGGTAAAGAGGTGGAAGAGACGGAAAGCGATACGGAAGACGAACGCGGTCATAATCTTGATGACGAATCTGATATGATGGTGATGACGAATCTGATTAGAAGTTTAAAATTTGTATTTTGATTTTTTATATATATAGAACCCTATTTTCTAAGGTTAATTGTGTGAATTATAGTTTTTACTACTTATTCTTGGTTGAAATACTTTACATTTGTCATAAATTTTATTTCATCGAACTGCGACTCTGGTCGCAGTCATGATACTGGTGTACACATCCAGACAATACGTTCAAATGGGCAAAAAGGTCGACACTGCGATCAAGGTCGCAGTTTTAATTTATGTTCAGTGGACTAAAGAAAAAACATAGGGCAAAAATGTAAAATGGAAGTTACTATTAAAAGATAAAGAGAACGCTGCGATTGTAGGCAAAAAAAAATCTAAAAAAATACGTAAGGCAACTGCGACTCGGGTCGCAGTGAATGAGCTGTTGTATATAAAGAGAAAGTCAATATTCAAATGTGTAAATATCGATGCGACCATGGTCGCAGTGGTACTTTACGTTAAGTGGAATTAAAAAAAACATAGCACTAAAAATGTTGAAATTATAATAGTGTGCAGAATCTTCAACTATATTCAGATGTTACAATAATATACCAAGAGACGGGGGCAATTTTAAAAGCAACAATTCAATTTCAGCGAGATAGGAACACTGCGACCACGGTCGCAATTAACCACGTACACTGCGACCAAAGTCGCTGTCTACGTTATAGTAAACAAAAATTAAACTATATAGGAGAATTTTGTAACAGTAAAACTTTAAATACAACTAATTACAAAAATAGTACAGTAGAAATCAAAAAATGAGAATAAAATCTAATTATAATGACACGCCAGTGGCAGACTGCGACATGAATCTCTCTACACTATGCGACCCTGGTCGCAGTTCATGAAAAAAATGAAGACTTTATTCCTTGAAGATGGACGCAAACCAACCCTACTTCTTCTGCCATTAAAAAAAGAATAGTAAGAATTTTAAACATATATCATTATAAAATATTGTTTAACAGGTTTAATGTATTACCAGTAACGGACAACCAGTCCTGTAATGACCCAGCTCTTGACAGTTACTACATCTTCGATGCTTAACTTCCTTCTGATATATAGAATCTTCAAAACCAGACTTAAGCCTGGATGCAGCTCTAGGCCTCCCCTTGGTTGGTACAGGACCAATTGGATCACGTATATTCAATTCTTTACCATCTCGCAGAACGACAACGGATCCACTGGAACCAACTGTAGTTTTAGGCTGTGATGACTGAAAATTTCCAGACATGGCTCTATATTCACTAGTGATTTCTTCGGCAAATCTTTCCAAAACTGCGTCCAACTTTAAAAGATGGATATCAGAATCAGCAACCATCTCAAGAATTGCATTAAATTTTGAACGAATTGTCCACAATCTAGCCGTCCGTGGAGTGCCTTGGCTGGGAAAAGGCCTGATGCCATTTTCAATTGCAACGTTTTTGTAACGAGCATCCAACCTCCATCTCTGAAGTATATATGATTCTGGTATATGTGTAACGTGATTGCGCCACAAAATACAAAGAATATGTCTACATAGGATACCCTCTGTTTCAAATAACGAGCAACTACAAGAAACATGAAGTTCCGCACGCTTATCATAACTGACCTTTTCCCAGCTGTCTTTTGATTCTAAAAAATCACCAACCAAATATTTTGATCCAGGTTTGTCATGTTCCAACTCTTTTGAAAACAGTGTCATTACAACTGCCCATTCCTTTTGGAGCAACTGAAAAATCTTCGGTGTATACAACTTTGAAACCTGTATCTCATATGGATTCGATGTACAGTTGGGCACAGAATTCAAACCCCGAAAATCTTGTTGAGATTCTGTAATATCTCTAGTCTAATAATACTGTATTTTTATTTTTCTACAAGAATTTATTTTATTTTACTAGTTATTTTAGTATTATTTGCTAACTTGATTTATTATCATTATTAGTCTTAGTATTATGTATGACTTGTAGACTCTTATTGCTTATATTTAATTATTTTAAATTATTATTAATGGGTAGTATTATTATTTTCATTCCAAGCCCAATAAGCCAAGCCCACTTCTTATTTTCATTCTTTTCTTCTCCTTTCTCTATTTTTGTCTAAGCCCATAAGCCCACTACCTATTTTTCTTATCCTTCATATTATTTATTTCTCTTAACTAAAGCCCAATAATCTATAACCCATTACCATGAGACCTTTACCCATTAACCCAAAACCCAATTCTAATTCTAATCCCAATCTTAATCCTAATTCAAATCTATAATTTCAAATCTTTCCCAAATCTCTTTGAGATTTTTAACAACCTTCAATTCTCACGCTTCCAAATAGAGTTTGGATCCAATAAGATAATTGGGTATTGGGCTATAAGGCATGCTAATGAATTGGGATCCAATAAATGAGTGAATATGCTAACGGGTAGGATTAGGAACAATCTAATGTGTTATGGAATCCAAACGGGTAATCGGGAAATAGGGTGAGAGGCTAACAAGGAAACACCACCACCACCACCAAGATTAGTATAAATGCTATTATTAAAATAAGTAATACCAATCACAACTCGCAATACTTATTTACAAAAATAATAAAACGTCAATAATAATTACTGAGCTCTAATAATAAATAATGGTACACTAAATAGAACTAACAATAAATGATAACGGAAGAATAATTTGTCATATATATTATCCGAAAATAATTTTGCATACTCAACAATAATAATCACAGGAGAAAGAAATTAACTTGATAAATAAAAATAATCGATAGATCAAAATAAATACTTGTGAAAAATATAAATAATATTTTACAACACTTTTACTTTCTATGATAAAGTTTTAGACATATAGCAACATGAAATTAAATTCAAATCCCCCACTTTAAAATCATTTCTCCTTAATGATAAATCTAGAACCGTTAAGTACTTTAATAATTTAAAGCCTATTAAAAATCAAACAAAAATTAGAAATTGGTTTAAATTAAACCTACTAAATTTACTAAACCTAAAGAATCATATTTCTAACCCCTAAACTAATTAATCAAGATTAAATCCCTTATAACTCCCAAGTAAAATATCTTTTTAAAAATCTAACAATTCCTATTGAATAATTCATGTAGATTTATCAAGGCCTTGTAATCTCAGTGCTTCGGACTTGGGATGGATCTCAGGTGAGTGTTTCCTCTTCCTTCTATAATTCTATATTGTGAGTGTATTCTCCTTCTCCTTGATTTCCTCGTATTTATGTACATCGATTTAATTATATTTTCATGTGTACATGTACATACAGTAAAGTAGTGATTGTGTATGTTGATATGTGCGAGTGAGGATGCATTTACATATTTTATTGTGTGGGAGATTAAGCGTTGTTGTGCCTCTGTCTTCTGTTCTGGCAGAAGGCTAGTCGACTTGCCCGTATCTATTAGTCGACTAATCCATATATTAGTCGACTAATACCAGCCCCTAGTCGACTAGGTTTCCCCCCAGGAAGTGTTGAACTCTCGGTCTTTCTCTGCTGGTCGACTGGTCATGTTTAGTAGTCGACCAGTAGACTTGGTAGTCGACTATACATTACCCTCTAGTCGACTAATAGTAGTTATTAGTCGACTATCCACTTGACCTAGTCGACTAATGTTGGCCTGTCAGCTTGGTGTAGTCCCTTATTTGGATGTAGACATTAACCTTGGGTCATGTAATGGGTATAGATGATGTATATGATTCCTAGAGATAGGTAATGGATGGAATAACTTGACTTATCATGATGGAACTTAGATGCATGTTTATGATATGTTGCGATACCGAGTATTGGGATATCATGTTTGATCTTAATAGAAGTGTGAACCCTTGAGGATTTGGGAATCAGATTAAATTGTTAGAGTGAGAGAGCTGAGCTTGATTACGGATATATGTTGGAATGACAATTATTATATCAGATTTTTTGATGTATATTGATACTTGACGATCATGTAACTATTGGAATATGAGTGGGTTAACATAACTTGGGATTGATCTGGACTTATATTACTTACATAGAATGATGATCAGTAAGTAAACCTGACTTTATTAGTTGAGTATTTGAGGACATATCAGATATGACTGGATTAGTTGAATTGTGATTTAGATTGATCTTGAACTAGGGGTTATCCAGAATCTATGTTTCTTATATTGGAGCCTGACTGGTTTTGAGATGAGATGGACGTTGTTGACATTTGAGATTCATTAGATGATATGTGTTGTAGTTAAGTATCAGTAGGAGCTATTCTGCATTACAGTTACTCGGGAACATATTGGATGTGAACTTACTTACTAAAAGATATGACGATTGGATTGATACATGGACTTATTCAGGGTTGGACCGAACTTGAGTTATAGGTGACATTGGATTTACATACTTTATGATAAAGCCTGATATGCATTAAGATGAGATGACATATTTCAAGTAGAGTACTTTCCAGACTTGATATTCATTTATTGGTGATGACTTAATGATGATTCATTCAGATGTTGATGTGGACTTGTTACGATGTTAGAGATCGGATTACTTGACGCTTGGATCAGTATATGGACTTAGTTAGAATTTGAATTGATCTTGGATTTATGTTATTTACATTGGAAATTGATCAGTATTTAGATGTGACCATCTTAGTTGAGTTGTGATTTGGATGGTAATATCGATGACTTTGAGGATATGAGTTGAATACATACATTGCTTGGATTATTCTGTTCATGATAGTAGGTCATTACTCAGCCTGGATATCTTGTCTTACCTGTGAAACCTGACTGGTTATTCTTTATATATATACCTGACAACTATCATGTTCATGTTACTGAAATTTGCTGGGAAAATATTATTACACGGTAACAACACCCGCATGTTCACTTGTTATATATATTCCTGTTATACCGGTATCATGTTCCTTGATATTATATACTCCTGTTATACCGGTACCCTGACTTTCACATGTTGATATTGTTACCGTGACCACCACTGAGTCATCCCAGAGATTTAAGTAACATGTATACTAAATAATCTTGATAAACTAAAACATGATAACAAACAACTTGCACTGGGATTGGGGAGATTGATGGAGGAGACAGCGTCCGTATTTTGGGTGGACCTAGGATTTAGGTTGCGCAGCCGAAAGAGGGTTCCACTGCAGGGTTCCCGTGGGGTGACTGGCACCCCGTCATGTTTCCTGTTATACATGTTATACATGTACCTGTTCCTGTTTACATGTTCCTGACTACCTTGCGGTAGGTCCTGGTTCAGCGCCAGGAGTCTGGGCCGTGGTCCCGGGTATGCACGGGACCCACCTAAAGCATGGACAATGTCTCCAACCGATCAGTTTCAATAATTTAGGGCATCGATTGGCATGTGTGGTAGGCGTAGTATGGGATGCGTCTATTACATGTGACAATTGGTGTTCGCTGACATAATTAATAATAAACTGTTGATGCTTTGTGACTAACCATAATCACCTGATTGTATATCTATTTATATCATATTAATAGATACATGATTGTTACCAGGACCAGATTTATGACCAGACTGGGATACCAACCTAGTGACATGTGATAGGTTGCACATCTAGACATCTATTGTTTGCTACAGTTGCTTTACTTGTCTTGTACCTGTACTCTTATTTTTGCTATCTTTATTCGTGTTGCTACCATGTATATTATTGCATTGTTATTCAGTTGCTTATGTAACATGTTATTTGATTATCTTATATCTGCAGTTGTTCTTATTATTATTTATGCACATTGTTTCTTCTCCACGAGCTCTTTCCCCTTTACACACACTCACCATGGTCGCGTTCTGACGACCCTGGATTTGCACGTCCAGATATTGGACGATTGTTCTAATGTGCAGGTGTTCGATGAGACTGTTCGTCTTGCGAGGAACTGGACGCTCTTTCTTCTGTTCGGGTATCCTCACCTCTTTTATATTCCTGTCATTTCTTGATTCTACCTTTATCGCTTTCAGCTGCCATTTTCTTGCCATAATTTATCTGCTATCCTTGTGATTGTCATTATATGTATTATTGCAGTGATCATTTATTATTATGCTTCTGATTTATAGCTTGTTCAGGCTAATTTAGGCTTAGCGTGTATACGCGGGGTATTTTTCTTGCGTATATACGTCGCCGACTCTCGTCGCACCTCCTTTTCCGCGTATTTTGGGAAGCGGGACGTGACAGATTCAGAGGTACGACGGGTAGCAACAGCTTTATCATATCGGTGAATAAATTCCACTAGTTTTGTGTTTGCATTAACAAAACCATCAAAGAAGGAATTAATACTCTCAGACCTCTGGCTGGTTGTCATTCCAGCACAGAAAACATCCTTGAGATATGCATTAACCCAATGTCCGCGCAGTCTGTGCATCTTCAACAACCAACTGTCTTCTTCTTCTTCTAAATGATATTTTTCATTCATCAAACGCCATCGCTCCTCGCATGTGCTTATATCACGGGAGGTGTACCAATCATGAAAATCAGAGACCATATCTTCTCCATAGTTGTTTGTCATCGGTATTTGTTGCTCGGCAATATGTTTCCGTACATGCCAGAAACAAAACCGGTGCCGAGTAGTTGAAAAAACAATCTTGATGGCGTCACCAATCTGCGCATCCTGATCAATAATAATCAACTTTGGTGCAACTCCATGCATGCACTTGAGCCATTTTTGGAATAGCCACACAAACGTATCCCTCTGCTCATCAGCAAGCAATGCACAGCCGAACAAAATTGACTGCCGATGATGATTTACTCCAGTGATTGGAGCAAATGACAAGCTCAAGTGATTAGTCATGTATGTTGTGTCAAAAACAATCACATCACAGAACTTCAAATACGAGAAAATAGCTCTTCTATCAGCTCAAAAATGCTTCTAAGTGTGCCCGCGTTATCGACTTCACTTGCAAAGAAAAATTCTGGATCGGTCTCGGCTTTCTCTTGAAAATATTTGATAATAACAATAAACTCATGGCCAATGTTATTTCTATGTTGACGAGTAAAATCAATAACTTGTTGCGGGCTCACTTCTTCACAGCCTTCTCCCTGGCTCATTGCATTCACAACACGGGAAATATTTGAAGGGCGCATTCCCACATTAACCAAATTGCTCATAATGCTTCTGCTAATCTTCAAACGATGAGTCTGGTGAGAGTAATGGTGATGTACCTTATCCGGGCTTGACAATTCATGTGAATGAGAATCAACAAATTTAGTGACAACCCAATATCTTTTGTCAAAAAAAAACGAAGACGAACATGCATCTCAGTAGGACACGCTACTCTAGTGTCAATTCGACGATGCACTGTAAGACCCTCTTGTCTTTTGTCACACAACTTCTTCACACCTTCCTTGTTGCAGCAAAATTTTCTGCAAATAACTTCATGAGGAGGCTTTCGTGACTTATCTATTCCTTTTCTTCTCACACCAAAACCTCTGTTCCTTGCATAAGAATTGTAAAAATTGTATGCTTCCACATTCGTGAGAAACTATTTCCCTAAAAAATTATTTGAGCTTCCAGACATTTCTCCATGTGCATTCATATCCTACAAAAACAATTAGAGGAACTACATAAATATAAATATTTTTTTACATATCACACGCCTAAAATATAATTTCTAAAACTGCGACCAAGGTCGCATATGAGATGAAATCTATATTACTTCTTACTAAAGACTGTGACCATAGTCGCAGTTATCCGTATGAGCATAATTTTTAAAACAACAGAATAATAATTGTGCAACAATTTAATGAATATATAAAATGGATATAATTCACATAGAAACGTGTAAGAATTATGACAACAAAGAATGCGACTTGGGTCGCAATCACAAAAAACAAATTGCGACCGTGATCGCTGTTCTAAAAAGAAAGATTTCACAGCCGGAGATTATTTTCAAATAAGATTGCCACCGTGGTCGCATTTCTGAAACTTTAGAACAAGTGATTATAGGTCGCAGTACCATATATACTAAAGAGAAAAATTCTATATTTAAGAAATTGCGGGAAAAAATTGACACAATTAAAACCTGTTGATCGGCATGCAAAAATGTCAACCCTTCAATATTTTCAATATTTTGAGAGAAAGTTGAACCAGATGATATATCCTCCATATTTAGATCACCAGATAGAGAGCGCTTACGACTGCGACCAGAATTGGCAGGGGAATTAGAATGCTCAGACGTCGACATTAAATAAAAAAGATAAAAAATTGCTCTAAAAAAATGATATTTACTGAAAAAAGTTTATCGCAGGCTGAAAAAGGAGAACCTAAATCTGACAAAGAGAGGTAAGGAAATAGTGGGGAAAAAATAATAAACAATAACCTAAATCTTATAAAGAGCGGCAAAAAAAAGGGGAAATAATAATAAAAAATAACCTAAATCTGACAACGAGCGGTCAAAAAATTGCCTTGTGGGGAAATAATAATAAACAATAACGGAAGTTACCCAAAGAGTAGCTTTTCATAAGGGGTATTTAGTAATTTAACTTCTTCCTATAAGTGGGCCGCAAGTTAGTGCGGTGACAAATATTGAGCCACGTCACCGCAGGCTGAGAGAGTCTCTCAGCCGTCGGCTGATATACATTTTTTCTCACATATATATATATATATATATATATATATATATATATATATATATATATATATATATATATATATATATATATATATATCCTCTGATTAAGCTGGGTATTTGTGCCTCATAAAGCATAAGTATTCACGCCTAAAGGCGGTTCATATAATAAAATCCTTAGTTTTGTGTCTTTGTTTGCTCGAGTCCTAAAGTTCTTGGGGTGTCTTCTCACCCAGCGCCCTAAGACTGGTTGGTTTGGGAGTCACAGATTAAAGGCTCGTTACATGGGCAGATTAGAAAGCCTAATAAAACTAAGAAATAATACCACCAAAAATAAATAAATAAATAAGGCATAAGAGTTAGAGTTAAAGAACTCTTAGTCAAAATTTCACGGTCACGAAGGTGCATATGACTTAGGATAAAGTAATAGACTAGATAAGAAGTACAATTTAACTCCTTACTTTGATTGATAACAAATTTTTGAATAAGAGACTAAGTTTAATAATGAAAAATTCAGTTTTCCTATAACTTATAGATTACTTTATTCTTACAATAATATTTCAAATATTTTTCTCTTTCAAAATGTGTTTTCAAAATACTAATATTTTTTCTCTTTCTTTATGAATTTTTTGGGTGCAATCCACTGAAAATTCTCACGAGACAAAATTCGTCCTCTAGGTAACGGCTTATTGCATATGCTCAGTGCAATCGCGTGACCTGCAAAAGTGGTTCAATAATTTTTGGTTTAGTTTTGTTATTTTGCTCGAGGACGAGCAAAAGATAGGTATGGGGGTGTGATCGGTCGCTGATATTGTACATCCATTGTCACATTCTCATACTTATTATATAATAAATTCTGCTTTTAATCCTAATTATTGTCTAATTTATATGCAGGCCCATTGCTAAAGGAAAGGAAAGAGAAACGAGCCCAAAAGCCCAACAAAATTCTGATTTAATTCAGAATTAATTTGAAATCAGAAAATCAGGGCAAATTAGACTGGTTGAAAACCAGTTAGAGCAAATCTCTATAAATCAATTGGTTAAAGCTAAAGATCAAAGGCCGTTTCGTCAAATCTAAGAGCTGAAATGGGAAATCCAAACCAGATAAAGGAAAATCACCAAACGAGGAGATGTACCCCCTGGGTGTGGCCACTGGCCACACCCAGGCCACGAAAATACAGCCAAAGCTGCATTTCTGCGGCTCTGTTAAAGGAATTGGGGGAGCGTTTGCTCCCTCTCTTCGTACGCTCCTCCCCATTGGGTTTTTCCTATAAATATTAGGTTTTTCAGAATGTACAGGGAGCGACCATGCAGAGATAGATTTTAGGCCAATTTTTCATTTTTTTTAGTGTAGATTTTTATTTTCTTTTTAGGTAATTTTTATTTCTTTATAAGCATAGGATAGACTGAGATTCAAGTAAGTAAGATAGAGAGACTTATGTTGAGAGTGACACCGATGTAACCTTCTCCTTTCTTTCATCGTTTCTACAAGTAATCAAAGGTAACATCTTTATACTTTTCTTGTTTATATTTTCTTCTTCTATTTTTACTTTTCCTCTTTTGGTTTTGATGAATATCCTAGTGAATCTAGAAGCATCAGTATAGCCATGTTTGTTTGAATGCCAACGTTATTTCTTGGTGATGTTCTCCTCCTTAAGATTCCATATCATTTCATTCTTGTTCATCTTGATGATGTAATGCGAATGGGGATAGAGCTCGATCTTATGAGTTATGCGTTGATCGCCTCTGAAGTAAGGTAAAACATGCAAGGGCTCCAGGTAAGTCATCAACCAGAGGAGGTAAGTATTTTTTTTAGCTTTTCTTTCTTTTCTTTTAATTCTTTAGTTTAGATCATCAACACCCAACTCATTTATCACTCTTTTCAATTTCTTTGTATATGTCCATTTTCTATTTTCTCCACCTTCTCAATCAACCACTTTCTTCCTAACTTAACTTTAACCTAATTTTTCTTTTCTTTTTAAAGAACTAAAAGAAGATCATTAACCATATTTTGTAACTTAAAAGAGAACTTACTAAAAAGCTTCCATCGCTAGTCCCTCCTTATGGATCACGACCCGCATAACCACTTGCTATAGTGGTAGAATTGAGCACCTTGCACTATTGTTATAAAAGTTCTGAAATTCTGTATTTTTGTGCCGGTAAAATCCCAATCAAAAACTTACAAAACTTGTTATAGAAAATTACAAGTAATTAAACAAGAAAATTACAAAAATCTTCCACTGAGATTTCTAGAAAGTGTGTTGGTAGGAGTCTGATCAGCGCGCGACCACTTTGTCCCGTTTATGATATGAGCAAACGATCTTCAAATGCTACTACTTGAGAATTCCTTCTAACCTGGGAGATTCTTTGAGAGAGAAAGATCTTAGGATATTAGCACCCTGAATTTATCCTTGTAGGATTAGAAAAGTGATTCTCTGAATTCTTAGAAGCGAGAGAGTAGATCTCTTGTTAGCTTAAGCTTTGAAGTCACCAAAGAAGTCTTATGCTCTTCAAAAATCCCTTTTTGACTTGAATTTCTTCAAGACCTTAAGCCTAGCCTACTAGTGGGCTATTTATAGACACAATCAGAAGTTATGATCTCCTCGATTGTCTTCTCTTAATGAGAAATCATGGGTGTAACTATCCATTAACCATCCTACTAACTTCGTGAGGTGGTTACCTTAAATCCAGTGGAGACGAAGCTAGCCTGTTCAGGCGACGCTAGCCAGTGGAGGCGACGCTAGCCAGTGGAGGCGAGGCTAGCCTGTTCTGGTGAGGTTATTCTGTTCACCGAGGCTAACCAGAGGAGGCGAGGCTAGATAAAGTTTTAGACGAAACTATAAGTTAGCCTTCAGCGAAGCAAAGCTAAGCTTCAGGCGAAGCTATCATAAAGCTTCAGGTGAAGCTATCAGTTAGCTCTTTACATAGAGTTGTGTTATGCTTCGAGGCGAAGCTAGCAAGATTAGCTTTAGGTGAAGCTAAAGGTCAGCTCATTACGGAGCTGTATAAAGCTTCATGCGAAGCTAGAAACTTAGCCCTTTAGCGAGGCTATAAAACTTCAAGAGAAGCTAGCCTCCATGGGCTCATGCAAGGCCAAGTGTTGAGCTGATTTAGCCTCATAGGCCTGCTTAGGTCTCTTCAAAGGCAATATTTGGCCTACAGTCTACTTTACTGAATCGGTAGGGTCCAAATCACTGCTTTGTCCCTCGGAGATGGGCAGAAACTGATCGTCAGCTTGTCTGCACTCGTCTTTTGTAAATATCAACAATTTAGATATTGTTCAGACCGGTTAAAAAGTTATCTGAAAGTTTGTCTTTTCAGAGTGTCAACAAAACCCCTTCAAAGTTTTTAGAAATCCGTGATGTATTGGTGTGGATTTCAAAACACTTTGAACTCACGATAGAAATTATTCAGAGGTTAGGAATATGATAAAAATTAGTCTAACATAAAAGAATTCACTAGGGATAAAAGAGGGTAGATCTAGGAATCTGTCTATTCAGAGGTAATGTAGATGTAACATGTTAGGGATCGATAGAAAGAGGGTTCACTGTTCAAAGGTGATAAATTGGACATAATAACAAGAAGAGTTCCTATCGGATTGAAAAGTTAGATCTGCATATCTGTCAGTTTAGAGGTGATGAACTGGACTTAATTGATTAGAAATCACCAGACATGAAGCTTTATCGTTCAGAGGTGACGAACTAGACATAATGACAAAGAAAGGTGAGATTGGATATTCGTCAGTTCAGAGGTGACGAACTGGACATAACCGATTAAAAATTACCAAACTCGAAGTGTTTACTATTCAGAGGTGATAAACTGGACATAACAGTAAACGAAAAGGTGAACCCGATTTTAGGGATCCATCTATTCAGAGGTGATGAACTAGACATGATAGACTAAGATACACTAAACCCTGAATTCGCTGCCAGAGGTAGTCGTATTAACCTAGCAGCTAGCCCACTGGGGACTATAAGGGTGAATTAGATCTGGGCACCTATCGGTTCAGAGGTAATTTGGACATTATCAACTAAGAAACACCAGGCTCACAATCCGCTATTTAGAGGTCATAGTGTTAACTTGACAGCTAGTCCACTGGGGACTGCAAAAGTGAGATATGGAATTCGTTAATTCAGAGGTGACGAACTGGACATTACTAATTAGAAATTGCCAGACTCAGAATATTGTTCGTTTAGAGGTAACGGACTGGACATGATGATAAAAGAGAAGTCCACAATAGAATGGAGGATGAGACTTGGCTATCTGTCAGTTCAGAGGTGATTGACTGGACATGACCGATTGAGAAGCCACCATGCTCAGAGCTTTACCATGCAGAGGTGAAAACAGGCATGATAGTAAAAGGAGAAGTCCCTACCAAACTGGAAGATGAGACTTGGCTATCTGTCAGTTCAGAGGTGATAAACTGGACATAACTGATTGAGAAGCCACCAAGCTCAAAATTATATCGTTCAGAGGTGACAAACTGGACATAATGATGAGAAGAATAGTCCCTACTGGACTGAGAAAGGAGATCTGGGTACTTGTCAGTTCAGAGGTGATTGACTGGATATGACCGACTAAGTCCAGAGCCCTTGCTATACAGAGGTGGCGAACTGGACATGACAGCAAAAGAAATAATTTAGCAGGGGGAATAAGACTTGATCATAAACTCTGTAGGGGAAACTAGTGCTTCCTTGGAGAATTTTTTGAAGAAATTGTCAGAGGTATAATGTTATTGTGATAACTAAAGAGTCTACTCGGGGCTCAAAAGGGTAATAATAGACTTCTAGGGGAATCTATTAGAAAATCTGTGGGGAGTTAGAAAATGAATCTCATGGGAAACTATAGAGAGTTTAGCATTCTCTAAGATGTCAGAGGTAATCGTTAATCTGATATAAAGAACTCTGTGGGAATTTAATATGGAGATGATTGTTCCCTAAAAGTTGTCAGAGATAACTATTAACATAACAACCAAATTTCTTGCTGGGAAATTAGAAGGAGATTGTCCGAAGCGATCGTGACAAATTCGCGATCGGGGATTTTGAAATGACTTGTCAGAGGTGTGATGTAAGGTAGACAAAGATTCATTTACTGTTATAGATGTTTGAACATAACAACAATTTGAGTGGACCTGTCATTCTATTGAATAGAATGGAAAGTTGAGTTTGATCCGTTGGGGATATAGCAAGATCCGTCAGGGATATTCAAAAGGTTTTACTGTCAGTGGTGTGAGCTTTGAACATAACAACAATTTGATCTGTGATTCATCTTATTGAGAAAATGAATAAAGCCTTTTGTGGTCCTGCCATTTCATGGACGGGAATTGGTTGGGGACTTTGATGGGAAAGGCGGGATCAGGTCATTTAGGATTTTTAGTAAATCCTCAGCTATCAACGGGTTTGGTATGCCTTTACCAACTACCGTTTGAGTTGGGCTAGCCATGTTGTTTCCCTCAACGTGATGAGTTGTTGATAACTTTATATTAGGCTTAGAAGCCAATGTTTTCCTCTAGCCTTATTCGTCAAAGGCTTCGGATCGTGTCATATGAAGTGAACATTTCTGTATTCCACTAATAACCTCTAAAATCTCACTAGGGATTAAAGAGTTAAGTCAAAACTTTGCGGAAAATTTGTTTGGTAGATCGACATTCCTCGTGGAGCGTCACCTTTTGTTCATCAAGACTCTGGTTCTCAGCTGATCTTCATGTCTGGATATGGAGTACAAACTTCACAGGGAATATATCGAGTAAGTTGAGATTCTCTGTGGAGTTTCAATTTTGTTCATCATAATCAAGACTCTAGTCACAGATGATTATCGAATCTAGACATGAATATGGATAGAAAGTCCTGCAAGGATGCATCATGAACCTTCTTCGATGAATTTGGCTCATTCAAGATTGTCGTGAACCCGAACTGATTTGCCAAAAGAAAAATACAGAGATGGCTGAAATTGATTCCACCTGGGGGAAGGGACTCCTTAAGGAGATGAAACAGTAGAATAAGTCTGACTTGATGATCAGAGGAGTAATGTTAACCTGGTCATGTATATTACTTCTTTGATCAAAGGTATAATTTTAATGTGATCATGGATAGCACTTATTATTGATTGGCATCAGGAGCATGTCACCATTTGGATTAACTAGGTGATAAACTTCACTTGAGTAGACTGTCTCTACTATGAAAGGTTGTCCCAATTTGATTAGTGGAATGATATATTTCAACCCTCTGCGCATTTCCCGATGTCGTTGGCTGTTGTGTCTCATCGAGAGTCTGATTGTACTATCGTTATTTGCCAGACTGAGTGCCTGTCAGCTATCAAATAGCGGCTGAGATGGTTGTCTCCTCTTCAAAGCTGCTGAGAGGAGTTGCTGGTGCGGTGTCATCTGCTGCGAGAGACATTACAAGACTTGCCTTTAGTTTTGAACTAGCTTGAGTCCCATTGCTTTAGTCGTTGATGGGATAAGACCCATGGATTTTGGAAGTAGAGTTGACTACCTCCATACTCCCTTTCTGGATAAGGGTTAGACAGTGGCCTTTTTATGTTCTGACTTCAGAGCCACAACACCTGCTTTAATCAGCGCTTGGATTTTATCCTTAAGGACATTGAACCTGCAAGTAGGATGATGAACCATCCTATGGAAAAGACAATAGTTGATATCATTTATTCATCCCACTTTGATTGGGCGTCTAGCATTGGCAACTTGAACTTGTTGCGCTTGTTGAGCAAGTGGAAGATTGTCACCACATGCTCATCCTTAAAGGAGTATTCTCTCCGATACTCTGTTGTTCTGTCAGAGTTACCCTTCTTTGATTGAATTCCTCCATATACTTCCAATGTTGATGTATTGAAATATTCAGCCATTTACTGGCTTTTGCTATTGATTCCCCACATGCTTTTAGAAGTGGGGATGCAAACTTTTTAGCTGTTTTCTTAGCTATTTCAGCTTGTTCAACAAGCTCCTTCCAAGTGTGGGCTTTGACGGCTCCCATACGAACTTCAACTTTGTCGAGGAAGTTATGCCGACATATCTAAAGCAACATAGGCAAAGACATACCTGCAGGGCACATAAGAGAACTTTGTGGAACCTCTCTATGTAATCTCGTACAGATTTTCCTCCTTTCTGGACTGTCGAAAGGAGTTTGTTCATGGTTATCTCGGCATCATCTTCGTAAAATCAGAAGAGGAACCATGTTTCCACGTTTAGCCATGTTTTGATGGAGTTCGTGGAGAGACTCCAGAACCAATCAAAGGCTACCCCCTTGAGGATGCCAATAAACAGTCGGGCTATGATAACATCATTACCTTCTACATTACGGTTTGCGATTGAAAGTAGTAAATGTGCTGATTTGGCGAGCTCTTGCCGCCATATGCGTTCAACGTTGGTGGCTTGAACTTTGACGGATATGAGACTGAATCCCATTCCAAGAGGTAAGGACGGACTGCCCCTACTTTTTTCAATTCATCCCTTTAGGCCAGGGATGCAACCTAAGCTTGGATGCCTTTAATAACCTTGGCATCGGTTGAGGAGCTTTCCTTCGACTTCTCAGTCATAGGAGTTTCATTGTTATTGTTCTCCTCATCATCATGATTGTTATAGGTTGTGTCTGAAAGTGCACCTAGAGGGGGGCGAATAGGTGTACTAACTAATCTAGGGTAAAAGATACGGAATTAAAAATTAAATTGCAAACACACTATGTGTAACCAAGAGTGAGCCCAAATTCCCCGTGAAGGGCTCTGGAACTATTCCTCGAGATTTCTCTAAACTAAGTTGAGGTGCTATTAGAAGCTCTCTTGGCTCCACACAAGGGTGGGCACACAAACAATATCAAACATGTATATGAATATGAGCAAATAATAACAATGAAAGATATAAAGAGAGATAGAGTTAAGAGATAATGGATAAAACGCAAACACCAAGATATGTTTCGAGGTTCGAGCCACTGCTCTACATCCCCGCCTTCACACAGAAGAATTTTTACTATATCCACACAAGACCTTCCACAAAGGGATCTTCACCGAGAAATTACAACTTAACACCGGGAGTACACAACTCCTCTCTCTTAAATACAAACACCTCTGCACAAGAGGGAAGGCACAAAGTCTAGCACAAAGCAAAGAAGAAATAAAACTTAATGATCCAATGATCACAAACTCTCTCTTGATGATCTTGAAAGATCACAAACAATTTTACTCACAAAAACAAGATCCTATAGATAGGTATAAAATTGATAGCCCAAGTGTGAAAAAACAAAGTGTTTTGAAAAAGAAAACACAAAGAACATACTTGGGAAAAACTTCTTAATGGATATATAAAATGAAGAACAAAATAGATTTCCCAAATTTAGTATTTCTTTGATATTTTCAAAACTTTGAAACAAATAAAGATAGAGAATTTTTGGCACAAAAACTTCTTTTTAAAACTTGCTAAAAATACTTGAAAAATCAGAAATTTTGCTCTTGAAATCTTAGGAGAAACAGCCCCCAAAGATCCATTTTTATAGGGGTCTACAAAATTAGCTGTTGGGGTCCAGAACAGGTCCGAAATGACCTGTCGGTCAACCGCCCGGTCGACCGCCAACGGTCAGACTTTCGACCGTTGGGGTTGTCGGTCGACCGTCCCAAGGCAAACTACCTATCGGCCGATCGCCCGGTCGATCGAGGCCAAAACTAGACAGTGAACTCTCTGGCTTGGTTGACCGACCGGTTAATCGGGGCCAAATCCAGAGAGCAAGCTCTCTGGATCGGTCGACCGTGCAGTCGACCAGCCCTAGGCCAAGGCTGTGTGCATGCCTCTATGTACATCAGTCGACCGACCGATCGATCGAGCTCTGGTCTGGTTGATCGGTCAGTCGACCGCCAGCAGGCTCAAAATAGGTTTTTAGGGTTTGAAAACTTGGTCTTTTAAATACCCATAAAATCCCATAAAACCCACAAAAATAAGTTTTTGTAAATATTTGAAGTAAAAATATGTGTGACTAAAATTCAATACATATTACAAATAATTTGAACTATTTTTATGATATAGAAATTTAGTTATAAACCAAAAATGGTATTTTTCAAAACTAAACTCCTAATTGAAAAACTGATTTTTTTCAAAACTTATATAAATACAAAAACATGTATAAAAACACTTTTGAAGTATAGTTTGTATGAATAGAATCCAATACACATATAAATGATATATCTATGTTTTTGACATTAAATCAAAAACAGTTAAACTGAAACCAAAACTATTGACTTGTGTGTGTACTTGATCATATCAATACTAGTCTATCTTTACACAACATCTAAACAATGAACTAAACTAAACAAACCGAAGTCTTCTTGTCAATCTCTATCTCCAAGTCAACTCGATCCAAACTTAATCCATGAAGCTCGACTCCAACTTGAGTGCAAGATGCGATCTTGACGCGCCAGCTCTTCAATCATCACGTGTTAGCTCCAAAACTTAACTTTGAATCTTTTGTTTAAGCTAATCACCTACTAAAATCTTATCAATATCTGACACTTATTAAACACAAGATCATTAGTAAACTAACCTTCATAAGTAAGTCATCATCAAAACTAAGGTGAAGGGCCTTTGGGCCAACAATCTTCCCCTTTTTGATGATGACAAAACTTATATATGCATTGATTAAAGATGGGCTTCATAGAAGATCCCCCTTAACTTATGCATATGAATAAAATAATAAAGATATGCAATGTAGCTCAAGATACCAAATGAAAACAAGATATATATATATTTATATATATATATATATATATATATATATATATCTGCGTGTGCACGCGCGCGCGCATAAATACTTAATAAAACATTCATATATAATCCTTAATTGTTCTCTCCTTTTTGTCACTCATCAATAAAAGGGTGAAGACAAACAAACAATACCAATAAACTTATTTTAAAATAAAAAATTTTGATACCAATAAAAACAATCAATTGAAAGAAACCAATTAAAAGAAACAATCTTTTTACTAATTGAAAATGAAACAATCTTTTTATGAATTGATACCAAAGAAGGAAATAATATCAATTGAAAGTAAAAAACCAAGTTTTTTAGATAAACCCTCAAGCCATTTTGCAATAAAGGTACCAAATTGAGAATAATACTAATTTAAACTTATTGATACCAATATTAAAAATGTTAGCATATATCAAAATAAAATATTTTGCATCATAAAGAGTGGGAGTAAGATACTAATTGAAAATAAAGCCAATTGAAAGATAAAATAAGATTTTTTTCTCCCCTTTATGAAATACCAATAAAAATAATGCATAAGCTTGTATATGGTACCAAATGAAAAATAATTAACATTAAGTACTAAATCAAGCTTAGCAAGAAATAATTTGTGCTTTAAACATGTATGTCAACGTAAAATAAGCACAATCAAAATCATATATCTGTATTAGACAATATAATATCAATTTAGATATGATCCATACATATGTAGAAAACATGAGTACACAAAATGAATTTTTATTAAAATTATGTATAACTCATAACTACCTCCCTTTCATGAACATGTTTAAAATAGATTTTCGATGTAACGGTATACAAGGCAAGGTCGCCCATCCAACCGCCCTTAGAAGGTAGGGGTTTTCAAGAAAATATGATTTGAAAATTATTTTAGCATATTTTGAAAGATACTACCAAATTGAAGAATAACGGAACTAATTTGAAGAAAAATTTAAAACTAGTACGAAATCCTTTAAATAAGGAATAAAACACAAATGTATCTATGAAATATGAAAATTACACGAGAATCGACACTCAAGAAGTAATAAAGCATATATATTCTTATGAAACAAAACCATGAGTAAGCAAAATAAGTCAAGTGCACAAGAGTCATGTAATCAACATTAGCATGAGATAAGACAATGAAGCTTATATGAAAATTCTTTTTTTCATAAACATAAAAATTATAGAAAATTTATTTTTCATCAAAACTTGAAAAACTAAACAAACTTCAAGCTATATGTATGTTTTGTCGAAACTAAAAGTATATATACATATCCAAACATAAATGAGTCCATAAAAGAATATTGCATGAAAAGCAAGTGACTCAAGGATATACATGTATATCTATTAGTTTTAGACAAAATTAATATATACATGAAGCTAAAAACATTTTTAAGAAAACATGTACAAAACTAGGGATAACAAGTAAAGATGCAAAAATCATTAAAATAAGATTATATAAGTACATCTAATGGGTACAAATGAGCAATAAAGCACAGACATATAATTATCAAATGTGTCTCACTAATTGTACAAGTATAAATATAAGTTTTAATAAAAGTTACATCTAAACATGTAATCAAAATATAAAGTGCAAAAACATAAACAAATATGATCATTAGGTTAAATGCACGTGTTTTAGAACTAAGATATATATAGTAGTTAAACTATAGTGAGAACACAAAAATATGAGTCCACAAAAATATGAGTGTATCTCAAAAACTATTTATGTATATCGCGTGTCTAATGAACATTGTATTTAACATAGTGAACATAAAAATCAAAACATACTAAAAACATAAATAATAAAAGCATGTAAACTAAATACGGAGTTAGAGATGGTTACCAAAATTGATTTAACTAGTCTCTAGGTCTTCAAACTATGGTGGTCCTCCCACCAAACATCCTTGAAAGTGATGTATTCAAAAGTGTCACCATTTAGCTCGAAACGCATCCACCATCAAGCCACCACTACTCTCACGTCATTTGAGAGACCACACCTATAACAAATGAAATAGAGGTGGTTTTTGGTACCCATATCTTTTTGGGTCCATGAGGGTTAGCACCTTTCTAAACCTACACAAACTTATTTGCAAAATTTAAATCATATATTCTATCATAATAAAATTTTACAAGGTGGCCCTTACGTCCACAATGTGTACAAGTGTACACATTAGCATACAAATCATGTGTGTGAGCATAATGAGCATGTGTATGCCATGTTTGATATGCATGAATATGTAGTGCATATTTCTTGTGAAATATGGATTCTAATCTTTTGTGATCCATAGCACATTGGCTTAAAATGGAGCCCAAACAGTCAACATTCTTCTTCAAAACACATATTTAATTTTTAATAGAAGAGGATGTGCAGCAAATACTATTCTTATCATGAGAAGATGAATCAATAGAAGCATGACATGAATGAGAAGAAAAATCATTTTTCAAAGAGATGTTTTTCTTTGAAACTAAATCTAATTCTTTTGAAATTAAAACAATTTTATTTTTCAAAAAATCATTTTCTTTTGCAACAAAATCTAGTTTTGAAGACAAATTCTTATTCTTTTTCAAAACCTCATTAAGCTCATTTTTATTTTTTAAAATTTCATTTTCATTTAAAACAAGATCAAGTTGAAGTTTCAATGAATCCCTCTCATTTAAAATTTTATCCCTTTCTTGCAAAACTAGATCAAGCTTAGAAAATAAATTTTTATTTTCCTCTTTTAGTTCAAAACTCTTATTTTTTAAAGCTTTGTACTTTGAAAGCAAGTTTTCACAAAACATGGATAGTTATTCATTTAAAACATGTGCATCCATGGCATTATCATTACATGAAGAACTAGCACCATCATCTAAGTGAGTATTCGAATGTACCACAAGAGAGTCAACCCCTTAGACCATATAGCAAGCTTCGTCGGACTCATTCAACATGGGTTCCTTCTCCACATAGTTTGTCGTTTATACCTCGAGAGAGGTCAATGTGTTCCACACTGCAAAAGCAGAATCACAATAAGACATCATACATAAATGATCTTTGTTTAGTGTGTGCCTATGTGCCTCCATGGCTTGTGTATTGGCCTCTAGGTGCTTGACATTATCAACATATGATTTCTTTGTAGTTGTAAGGTAAACATGCAATCCTAGGATTTTGAGGTATGCACTCATTTTGAAATTTCACATGTCAATATTGGAAAGATCATACATGGGAGGGGCAAGATAGTCCATGAGTGTAAACTATAAGTGTGTAATGCAAATCTATATTAGCTATCCAAGATCACACTCCTAAGTGGTTAAACCGAATATCAGGAGCAGAGACTCTGATACCAATTGAAAGTGCACCTAGAGGGGGAGTGAATAGGTGTACTAGCTAATCTAGGGCAAAAGATGCGGAATTAAAACTAAATAGACAACACACTATGTGTAACTAAGAGTGAGCATGAATTCTCCGTGAAGGGCTATGGAACTATTCCTCGAGATTCCTCTAAACTAAGAGTTGAGGTGCTATTAGAAGCTCTTTTGGTTCAACACAAGTATGGGCACACAAACAATATCAAGCATGTTTATGAATATGAGCAAGTAATAACAATGCAAGACATAAAGAGAGATAGTGTTGAGAGATAGTGGATCAAATGCAAACACCAAGATATGTTTCAAGGTTCGAGCCACTGCTCTACGTCCCCGCCTTCACACAGAAGGATTTCCATCTTGTCAACACAGGACCTTCCAAAGGGACCTCTACCGAGGAATTACAACTCAATACCAAAGGTACACAACTCCTTTCTCAAATACAAATACCTCTACCTAAGAGGGAAGGCACAAAGCCTAGCACAAAGTAAAGAAGAAATAAAACTTAATGATTTAATGATCACAAACTCTCTCTTGGTGATCTTGAAAGATCACAAATAATTTTTCTCACGAAAATAAGATCATATAAATAGGTATAGAATTGATAGCTCAAGTATGAGAAAACAAAGTGTCTTAAAAAAGAAAACACAAAGAAAATACTTGAGAAAAACTTCTTAATGGATATATAAAATGAAGAATAAAATAGAATTCCCAAATTTAGTTTTTCTTTGATTTTTTCAAAACTTTGAAAAAAATAAAGATAGAGAATTTTTGACACAAAAACTTCTTTTTAAAACTTACTGAAAATACTTGAAAAGATCAGAAATTTTTCTCTTGAAATTCTAAGGAGAAACAACCCCCAAAGACCCATTTTTATAGGGGGTCAGAAAAACTAGCCGTTGGGATCCAGAACAGGTTAGGAATAACCTATCAGTCGACTGCCTGGTCGACCGCCAACGGTCGAATTTCTGACCGTTGGGGTTGTCGGTCGACCGCCCAAAGGCAAACTGCCTGTCAATCGACCACCCGGTCGACCGAGGCCAGAACCAGAGAGTGAACTCTCTGGCTCGATCGACCATGCGGTCGACTGGCCCTAGGCCAAGGCTGTGTGCATGTCTCTGTGAACATCGGTCGACCGACCGGTCGACCAAGCTCTGGTCCTGTCGACTGGTCGGTCGACCGCCAGCAGGTTCAGAACAAGTTCTAGGGTTTGAAAACTTGATCTTTTAAATATCCATAAAATCCCATAAAATCCACAAAAATAAGTTCTTATAAATATTTGAAGTACAAATATGTATGACTAAAATTCAACACATATTACAAACAATTTGAACTATTTTTGTGATATAGAAATTTTACTTTAAATCGAAAATGGTATTTTCCAAAACCAAACTCTTAATGGAAAAACCGATTTCTCCAAAACTTGTATAGAAATACTTTTGAAGCATAGTGTGTATAGATAGAATCTAATATACATATAAATGATATATCTATGTTTTTGACATTAAATCTAAAACAGTTAAACTGAAATCAAAACGATTGACTTGTGTGTGTACTTGAGCATATCAATACTAGTCTATCTTTACACAAGATCTAAACTATAAACTAAACTAAACAAATCGAAGTCTTCTTGTCGATCTCTATCTCCAAGTCGACTCGATCCATATAGCTTGACTCCAACTTGAGTACTAGATGCGATCTTGATGCGTGAGCTCTTGAATCATCACGTGTTAGTTTTAAAACATGACTTTGAATCCTTTGTTGAAGCTAATCACCTACTAAGATATTTATCAATATCTGACACTTATTAAACACAAGATCATTAGTAAACTAACCTTCATAAGTTAGTCATCATCAAAACTAAGGTGAAGGGCCTTTAGGCCAACAGTGTCGCCATTGTTCTGGTTGGTCAGGAGCTGAGTTAACATGCACTATATGTTATCCAAGGTTTCTTGCTGAACCTTGGAGGTCACAGAGATCATTATCATTATTATTATCTGTCATGTTGGCTAATATGAACATGCCTACACAGAGCTGATGGTGGCAGGAAAGCATAGCCACTGGCTTCTTCTTAATCATCGGACCATTGAAAGTGGTGTCTCAATGGTTCTGGCAACATAGCTTTTGAGGAAGAAGGTTGTCTATAATTATAGGGTATTACTACTCTGGAATATGTACCTTGAAAGGTACCCTTTTGTTTGACCAGAATCTGACCTAAGTCGGGGTTATAGTCAGGCTCAGAGAATTGAATGAGGGAGTGTGAACCCCCTGTCCCCTTCTGCGAAATCATAGCAGATCCTTTCTCTGCCTATCATATTAACAGAGGCAGCTACGAGGTGAGGCACCTTCACTGTCTTCTTCTTTTAAGACTTGGGCTTCTCAGAACTTTGGACTGACAACAGGTTGAATACCGATTGCTGCCTTAAAGGAGAAGTTGTGGGAATTGCCCGCCCCTAAACAACAGTGGGTGAAATGTACCGTTACGGGTTTACACCCCGCTTGTCCACACTGAGATAACGAGATGTGAACTGGCTCTTCGGAGTGGAGTTTCTGCTTGTTGCTTAGATTATCTTGCAAGTCTATGTTACTTAGATCTAACCGATCCGACACGGAGACTTAGGAAAACTGGATGTTAGCCCGCTTGGGTTGAGAAACCCTGGGCTTAGCCTTCAAGACTTTCTGCTTAGTTGGAGGCGAAGCTAGTATAGCTTCGTTGTCGGACTTAGCTTCGCACGGCGAAGCTAACATAGCACATTGTGTTGAGCTTTGCTGCGAGAGGTGAAGCTAAAAATGTAGTAGGATTTAGGTTCGTACTATGAAGCTGTCACTGCACAAAGTGTTTTAGCTTCGCTGCTGGAGGCGAACTTAGCACTGTTGTGCTTAACTTCGCATTGCGAAGTTGTCATAGCACAAAGTGATTTAGCTTCATTGCTGGAGGCGAAGCTAGCAGTGTAGCGCTGCGCTGTCGCTTTCAGCGAAGCTAGATTAGCTCTGTTGCGTGGCTGGGCTGTGCTAGCACCGCATCGTGCTTTGGTCTTAGCTGCACTGCATAAGCAAGCTTCGGCCTTAGCTCTATTGAAAGCTAAAATAGTCTCGCAGTCAAAGAATATTTTAGCTTCGCATGAAGCTGAATCAAGAGATTTGTCTCTGACTTGGTGCGAGGTCAAGTTAACCCCAGCATGGGCTATTGCGAGCTCAGACAGAGCTAAATTAGTCTCGCTGGAGAAGATTGTAACAGATCCGCGTAGGACCTTAGCTTCGCGTGAAGCTGGTTGAGCCTCGCATGAGGCTAAAGTAGGCTCACATGGAGCCATACTAGTTTCAATAGAGACTAGCTTTTGATTCCAAGCCTTGACTAGAGGAGCTCTGACTAAAGAAATCCTCTGGTGCTTGCGCACGTTCAAGGGGCTTGCACTACCCCCAGAGAAAAGCTGCTCAAACTTCTCTTGGTCAAAGTTAATGACCAAAGTATCAACAATAAACACGAGGGTCTGATCGTTGCATTGCGACACCACATTCTCAGTAGTGGAGAATGCTTTTCCCAGCGGAGTCACCATCTTGTTTTCCATCGATTTGCAAAAGGAAAAACTTAAAAAAATTATTGTAGAAAATTACAAATAATTAAACAAGAAAATTACAAGAATCTTCTACTGAGATTTATGGGGAAGTGCGCTGGTGGGAGTCTAATCCGCGCGCAATCACTTTGTCTCAATGATGATGCGAGCAATCGATCTTCGAATGCTGCTACTTGGGAATTCCTTCACGCCTGGTTCTAGAGATTCCTTGAGAGAGGAAGATTTTAAGGTATTAACACCCTGAATTTATCCTTTTAGAATTAGAGAAGTGATTCTCTGAATTCTAGAAAGTGAGAGAGTAGATTTCTTGTTAGTTTAAACTTTGAAGCCACCAAAGAAGCTTTATGCTCTTCAAAGAGCCCTCTTGGACTTAAATTTTTTCAAGATCCTGAGCCTAGGCTACTAGTGGGCTATTTATAGGCACAATATAGAGTTATGATCTCCTTGATTGTCTTTTCTTAATGAGAAACATGGGTGTAACTACCAATTAATCCCCCCCACTAACTTAGTTAGGTGATTACCTTAAATCTAGTGAAGGGGAGCCTAGCCAGTTGAGGCGAGACTAGCCAATTGGGGTGAGGCTAGCCAGTGGAGGTGAGGCTATTCTATTAAAGCGAGGCTAGCCAGTGGAGGCGAGGCTAGATAAATCTTTAAGCGAAGCTATAAGTTAGCCTTCAGCAGAGCTAAGCCAAGCTTCAGGCAAAGCTATCATAAAGCTTCAGGCAAAACTATCATAAAACTTCAGGCGGAGCTATCATAGAGCTTCAGGCGAAGCTATTAGTTAGCTCTTTAAATAGAGTTGTGTTTTGCTTTGAGGCGAAGCTAGTAAGATTAGCTTTAGGCAAAGCTAAGGGTGAACTCATTGCGGAGCTGTGTAAAGTTTCATGCGAAGCTAGAAAAGTTTCATGCGAAGCTAGAAACTTAGCCTTTTAGCGAGGCTATAAAGTTTCAAGAGAAGCTAGACTCTTTGGGCTCATGAAAGGCCAAGTGTTGACCTGACTTAGCCTCATATGCCTACTCAGGCCTCTTCAAAGGCAATACTTGGCCTATTGTCTGCTTCACTGGACCGGTAGGGTCCAAATCACTGCTTTATCCCTCAGGGATGGGCAGAAACTGATCATCAGCTTGTTTGCGACTCGTCTTTTATAAATGTTGGCAAGTTAGACATTGTTCAAACCAATTGAAGGGCTGTCTAGGAGGTTGTCTAGGAGTTTGTCTTTTCAGAGTGTCAACAGTTTATAATGGCAAAATGTTGTGCAAATAAAAGGCCTCAGTTCTACGTAAGGGCCATCGAGTGTTCCAGTGGGGTGTATGGCACCCCATCTCCAAATTCCATCCTATTTCAGGTATACAAATAAGACCCTTACAACTTAGCGGCAGGGTTCGGCTCACTACCGAACAATCTTGAGCTATTGTCCTGGGTATACACGGGACCCATTGTATACATAGTTCATTGATACCTCATTAGTGTAGATTGTCCAAAAATCACCGAGGTCAAGTCATCAGAAAACAGAGTTTAAACTCCAGACGCAAGACTAATTATAGCCACTAGTGCAGTCCCAAGACGCAGAGCCTGAAAGCCGCATCTTAGCATCATTGTAGTACCAAGACGCAGAGCTTGAAAGTCTCGTCTCAGCATCACTACAGTACCAAGACACGAGGGTCGAAACCCGCGCCTCTATTTCACCGCAATGACCAAGACGCAGGGCTCGAAGCCCGCGTCTCACATAAAGTTTGACGCAGAACTTGAAGCTCACATTTCAGCCAAATGCGAAGCTTAAGCGTTACCTCAATGGCTAAACATGAGGCTCGAAGCCCTCATTTCAACTACAGAGGAACCATGCGTCTCTGTTATAACTGCCCTTATTACTGGGTCAATTACTGCCACGTAATGAGAGAGTTAACCCCCATTATGGAGGGTTTCTAGGGACAGTTTTACCCCTGAAACCCCTATAAATAGCTCAGTTTGCCATTGAAGAGGGACTTTTTTTTGGGTAGAGAATTCTTGGTTGATTGGAAAGAATCTCGATTAGAGCTTCTAGCTGAGAAATACTTGAGAGTTCAACTCTTCTTACAACTTGTTGAGTACAAGTTTGCTTTTGCCTCAAATCTCTTTGAGATTTTATTAGACAGGAGCTGTGCTACTCCATCCATAGCCCGAATAGAAGATTTCTAGAAGACTATGATGCTCACCCAGTCAACGAAAAATAAGATTCACTTTCCACCGTCACATCAATAACCCAGCATTAAACAAAGAGAAGGTTTGAGATTGAATATCTTCTCTCTCTTGTAATCGAAAATTTTGAGATTGTTGCAATCTTTCATTGATCTAAGGAAATTTTACTTAAACTCCCTCAAATTTTCTCTGATAAATAAGAGATGGTGACTCTGCTGGGGACTTCTTTCTCTACTGATGAGCAAGTCATGACACAAGGTGACGTCACTTGCATGGGAAAAATGATCGAATCACTTGTCGTAGAATCCAACCAAGCAAAATATGAAGAGTTCCTCTCTTCTGGCTCAAGAGCCTGAGGGCGCGGCAGTACCGGAAGGTCTCTTCGGAGATACGCTCTCGATTTCCTCGGAGGCTTGTCCGAATATAATCTCTGCAGAGAACATCATGGCTGGTCATATCACACGCAAGGCCCGCGTCAACATATCCCACGAGACCCGCGAGGTCAGTGTTGTTGATGGGCAGCTAGCTCCCGCCCGTCCTCTTCCTCAGCTCTAGGTTATCCAGGGTTCACAACATATACGCAATGAATGCAATTTTCTACGCAACATATACGCAACATTCGGATTAAAAAATGTGGGGTTCACAACATATACGCAAACTTCAGATTAAAGAACGCGGGGGCAATATACCAGAGAGTTATGAATGCAATTTTCTATGAGCATATACGCAAAACTGTGGAGTGCTACGTCAACGACATTGCAGTAAAAAGCTGTGCGAAGGGCGATCACATAGCAGATCTGAAGATAGTGTTCAATATCATGCGGGGCATATCAGTTGAAGATGAACCCCACCAAATCCTTCCTGGGGGTAGCCAGCTGTAAATTCCTAAGATTTATTGTGACATCCAAAGGCGTACACCTCGATCCAGAGAAGGTCTGCGCTGTCTAGGAGATACAATCTCCAAGGAATCTCAGAGAGCTTAGAGGATTGCAAGGGTGATTAGCATACATCCGGAGGTTTATCTCAAATCTCTCAGGAAGATGCCAACTGATTGAGGCAAAACCTGCACAAAAAAATACGAGATTATAGAACTTAAGAAAAGAAGTGTGCAAGTGCTCAATTCTTCCGCTATAGCAAGTGGCTATGCGGGTCGTGATCCACAAGGAGGGTTTGCGATGGAAGCTTTACGATTTTTTATTGAAATCGTTAAGAAAATAAGCGAAAGTTCTTCTCTGTTTTATGTTATGAAAAAGAAAAAGAAAGTTAATGGTTAAAGTTAAGAAGAAAGCGAGAGATGAAGAAGGTGGAAAATCAGAAAATAATGAAAAGCGACTATGTACAATGAAGTGGAGAAGAAAGAGTTTGAGGAGGTGTTGATCTATACTAAAGAAGTAAAAGAAAAGAAAGAGAGAAAAGTGAATAAATACTTACCTAGGTTGAGTGTTGACTTACTTGGAAACCTTTTTGCAAGTTCTACCTTTTTGCTCCGGAGGCGTTCAACGCATAGATCATAAACTCGAGCTCGGTCCCCGTGCACATTATATCGTCAAGCATAAGAAGAACGAAGTGATGCGGAGCTTGGAAGAGGAGAACATCTTCATGAACTATCGCTGGCTCTCACGTAGCTTAGTTATACTTGCTTTTGGAATTCACTTGTACACTCAACAATAACAACGAAGGTAAAGTAGAAGAGGAAGACTAAACAAAAGAAAATACAAACATAAAAAGAACTTTTACCTTTATTAATTGCAGAGACAATGGAAGAAAGGAGGAGGGTACATCGTCGGTGTCACTCTCAACTTCAGCCTCTCTCTCTTACTTACATGAATCTTCTTCTACCCTAAGTTACATACAAATTACATAACAAGAAAAGAAAAACCTAAACTACAAAGAATTAAAACTAGGCTAAATCCTAATCTGCCTTGACGTCCACTTTCAGCACAGAAAATGCCTTTTTATAGGCCAAAAACCCAACAACCAAGATCCCGGGGAGGTCGGGGGAGTTCACGCCCCCCCTAACTCCCCAAGATTGCCGCGGAAACGCGGCCCAATCCGCGTTTTCGCGGCAAGGGTGTGGCCAGATGGCCACACCCTGTTGGTGGGTCATCCCGGGAGTTTCTTCTGACTTTATCCTTTGTTGGTTTCTTCGTTTGAGCTCCGGATTCTGACGAAATGGCCTTGGATTCTTGGCTTTAACCGATCGATTCTGAGAGGATTCTTCTCAACCGGTTCAACCTCTTTATTTTGCCCTGATTTTATGTGTACGAATTAACTCTGATTTAATTCAGAATTCTGGTGGGCTTTTGGGCTCATTTCTCTTCATCTCCTTAAGGATTGGGCCTGCAAATAAATTAAACAAATAATTAGGACAATGCAGGCTTTTATTCTAAAATAAGTATAGAAATGTGACATTAAATATGCAACATTAGTGACCAATCACACCCCATACCTATTTTTTGCTCGTCCTCGAGCAAAACAACTAACTATACTAGAGATTATTAGACCACTTTCGCAGGTCACGCGATTGCACTGAGCATGTGCAACAAGCCGTTAAACCTCTAGGTTCCCCCTAGAGGACAAGTTTTATCTCGTGAGGGTTTTCAACGGATTGCACCCACAAAATCCATAAAGAAAGAGAAATAAAGAGTTAGTATTTTCGAAAAGCATTTTGAAAGAGAAAAATATTTGAAATATGATTGTAAGATCTAAGCAATCTATAAGTTATAGGAAAGCCGAATTTTTCATTCCTAAACTTAGTCTATATTCAAAAATTTGTTATCAATATCAATCAAAGTAAGGAGTCAAATTGTGCTTCTCATCTAGTCTATTACTTTACCCTAAGTCATATGCACCTTGTGAATGTGAAAATTTTGACTAAGGGTTCATTAACTCTAACTCTTATGCCTTATTTATTTTTATATATATACTTTTGTGGTATTATTCCTTAGTTTTATTAGGCTTTCTAATCTGCCCATGTAACGAGCCTTTAATCGATGACTCTCAAACCAGACGGTCTTAGGGCACCAGGTGAAAAGACACCCCTAGGACTTAAGGACTCGAGCAAACAAGGCCACAAAACTAAGGATTTTATTATATGAACCTCTTTTAGGCGTGAATACTTATGCTTTATTAGGCACAAATACCCAGCTTAATCAGAGGATTTTTCTTTTCAAACTTATCTAATCATCTTTCGCATAAATACCAAGGCTTGCTTAGGCCAAAGCACCTAGCTAGTCAATAATTAGACTTTTTTTTTCAAACTCATCTAATTATCTTTTGCATAAATACTAAGGCTTTCTTAGGCCAAAGCACCTAGCTAATCAATAATTAGATTTGTTTATATATATTTTTTTTTATAAGGCATAAGAATCTTTGTTTTTGAACCCTAAGTGTGTAAGTGTATAAAGTGTGCATATTTCATCAAGGTAAAAATCAAGACTAAATTACTTTGACAAATTATCTTCCTAACTCTATAAATCAAACAAATAATCTTATTTTGACCAAGTATAAGAAATCCTAATTTGGATTTTCCTATTCCTTAAAATTAACTTAATTTCTTACAAAAATAAGTCAAAATATTGTTTCTATTTTTCAAAAAGTTTTTAAAAGTAAAGAAAAAATGTAAAAAAAATTTTATATACTTTAAAGAAAAAGAAAAGTTATGTTAGACCCTCCCCCACACCTATCTCATGCATTGTCCTCAATGTATGAATTAATGCATAGATGCATGAAAAAGAAGAAAGGGAAGGAAAATTGTTACCTTAAGGTGGTGGTTCCGGTGGTGGTCTGATTGGTCCACGAAACATGGCCCACTCAACTTTTCTTGGGTCTCGGGGGAACCCACCAGCACTATCTTTAATATAACCCATTAAAAAGATTTGTCCATGAAGGATTTTTATTAAGTATGTGACCCCATCTAATTTCCAAATTTCATAACAAATTTCGGAGTCAAATTTGTCAACCACCTCGTCTCAGAATGGAGTATGAAATGATAGAACGGTTGACTTGGACTCAGGAAGGACAGGAACTAATACCGACTCAGGAAGTTGACTTAAGTCAAGTAAAGGTTCAGGAGTCGGAATAGGTTCAGGAAGTGGGTCCAAGTCAAGAAATTGAAACTCAAGTCCACATGTATTTTCCAATAATAGAATGTGACCTAATATGGGTGATTCCAGTTCAGGAATGATAGGTGGGGGAATCAAAACTGACTCTAGAATATTATTCAAGTTTGGTAATAAAACAGGAGTCAATATTGATTCAGAAAGTTGAACTGGATCACATATGTGAGAATCTGGGTCACATATTTCATTGAGTTCAATATCAAAAAATGGAGAACTTGCCAATTTATCCAGGGGATTTTCAAAATTGTAAAGTTGGTCAAGTTCAACATGATCCTCAAAGATGGGTGATTCAATTTCTTTATGAATTGGTACAGGATCCAATGTTGACTCCGGGAAAAGATTGAAGTCAGGTGAAGATATCGGAGTCATAATCGAATCAGGAAATAGAATTGAATCACTAAGTTGGGGTTGAGGATCATAATCATTTTCAAGTTCTATTTCAGGAAAAGGAAAACTAGCCAAACTATCAATATCTTTTTCAAAATTTGGAGTTTGGGCAAGTTCAAATGGTTGTTCTGAAATAGAATTTTGATTTCCAAAACAACATGACTCTTTGGCTCTAACAGAATGGTAAGTGACATCAGGACGGTGGGAGCATAGAGATTCAACCATCATATCTATGTCACGATTTCTAGCATTTTGAGCATGAGTCATGGCTTCTAGCATCTTTTCATAGTTGATGAGTTCATTGTCTTGTTGAAAAGATGAAGAGTTGTTTTGGAAGTGGTATTAAAATTGTGAGTCCATCAGATTTTGTGATTGTTGTTTGGACTCACGCATACTCCGTTCCAAAATTGATGGTTTTCTATTTTGGACTGGTGGAACTGAGTATGACTCTTGAAAATAGTGTGGACTAGGTGGAGAAGGAGGAAACTGTGGTTGAAAATTGGACTCGGGGTAGGTGAATCCCCACTGACTCTGTGAAGAGTTGAAATCGTTATGGAAATTATAGTCATACGATGGGGGACATGGGTTATATGGATTCGGATAAGACCAATCTGGCACACTAGGTTGGTTAAAGTCATGATATGCCGGGTTGGTAATATCCGAAAAAGAGTTTGATGTATAATATGGATTATTATTATAGTTGGAAAAATTATTATTATAAGCCATATCACACAATGGAATACAAACAAAAAGAAAGAAAAACGCACAAATAAACAAACAAGAAAGAAAAATTCTAACCTAAGTTAGGGTAGACCTAGACCTAGACGACTCCTAACTGGTTAGACTGTCCACAGGAGGTTTAATGTACCTTGACGTCCACTTTCAGCACAGAAAATGCCTTTTTATAGGCCAAAAACCCAACAACCAAGATCCCGGGGAGGTCGGGGGAGTTCACGCTCCCCCTAACTCCCCAAGATTGCCGCGGAAACGCGGCCCAAGCCGCGTTTCCGCGGCAAGAGTATGGCCAGATGGCCACACCCTGTTGGTGGGTCATCTCGGGAGTTTCTTCTGACTTTATCCTTTGTTGGTTTCTTCGTTTGAGCTCCGGATTCTGACAAAATGGCCTTGGATTCTTGGCTTTAACCGATCGATTCTGAGAGGATTCTTCTCAACCGGTTCAACCTCTTGATTTTGCCCTGATTTTATGTGTACGAATTAACTCTGATTTAATTCAGAATTCTGGTGGGCTTTTGGGCTCATTTCTCTTCATCTCCTTAAGGATTGGGCCTGCAAATAAATTAAACAAATAATTAGGACAATGCAGGCTTTTATTCTAAAATAAGTATGGAAATGTGACATTAAATATGCAACATTAGTGACCAATCACCAACCCTTCACCAGATTAATGAAGAAGGGTGTCTCATTCATTTGGGACAATGCTTGCCAACAAGCGTTTGAGGAAATCAAGCGGTACCTCACCCAACCACCTGTCCTTACAGCTCCGGTATCAGGAAAACCTTTCCTGATATACGTTCGAGTGATGGATCATTCTTTAGGAGCTTTGTTGGCCCAGAATAATGATTAGGGATACGAGCAGGCAATCTACTATTTGAGTAGAACCATGATCAGAGCCGAACATCAGTACAACCCGATCGAAAAGGAATGTTTGGCATTAGTGTTCGCCGTCCAGAAAATGTGACACTACTTGGTGGGCTAAACTATACATGTTATATCAAAAGTCAATCCTTTAAGATTGCTTATAACAAAGCCATCATCACTAAATGATTGGTTGGCGAAATGGGCCATATTGCTCTCCCAATATAAGATGCAATTCTTCCCACAAAAAGCCACGAAGGGACAGGCAGTGGTAGATTTCCTAGCT
Organism: Agave tequilana; assembly: GCA_038442645.1. Lineage (NCBI taxonomy): Eukaryota > Viridiplantae > Streptophyta > Magnoliopsida > Asparagales > Asparagaceae > Agave > Agave tequilana. Next base: position 69,537 of record JAVJIF010021351.1, read on the forward strand.
GAGCATCCAGATCCAAGAACGACTAAACTTTATGAAGATCTCCCAGACGAGATCGCTGAAGTTTGTTTGACCCAGACATCTTTCAAAGGGCAGGTATGGTAACTCTTCTTTGATGGTGCATCAAGAACGGGTCCACGAGGGAATATCTTAGCAGGAGTGGGGGTAGTACTTGTCTCCCACAGAACTACATAATCCCTCGAGCATTCTCATTAACCGAGCCATAATCCAATAATGTAGCAGAATACAATGCTCTCTTGATCGGGATGCAAATCGCCGATGAGATTAGCGTTAAAAATCTTGAAGCATACGGTGACTCTAAGCTCATCGTTAACTAAGTTCACGGGGAGTACAAAGTCAGATATGAAGATTTAGTACCCTATTACAACACAACTATCTACATGTCGAGAGGTTTAGAAACTTTTACATCGACCATGTACCTCACCAACAAAATGCGCACGCAGATACACTGGCGTCTCTCGCTGCTTCATTGGCTCTTCTGGCCAGAGCAGTAGAGAAAATACTCATCCACAGCCATGACCTGTGTTGCCCAAGATTTATTTTTGAAGACCAATAAAAACCGACAGGAGACCGTCAAGTCAAAGAAGCCCCAGAGACTTCAACAGGTCCAGAACTCCGGGATCGGTGATTCCCGTACATCGACTATGCATTATACGACATCTTTCCTGATGACCCCAAAGAGGCGTTTGCCATTAGAAGGAAAGTCTCTAAATTCTACTATAATACGATCACACGGACACTGTACCGTCGATCGCATGATGGGATCCTCCTCCGCTGCTTGTGACAAGAGGAGGCACAAGAAGTACTCAAAGAAGCGCATGATGGCATGTGTGGAGCTCATCAGCCTGGCCCAAAGCTTGGGGATCATCTCCAAAAATGGGGTATTACTGGCCAAAGATGATCCCTAACGCCATCACTTATGCCAATCAATGTCACGCCTCTCAGGTCCATGGTGACTTCATCCACCAGGCATCAGGACATCTACACCCTACAACTTCTTCCTAGCCATTTGAGATGTGGGGAATGGATGTGGTTGGTCCCATAAGCCCACCTTCATCCAAAGGACATCGGTTTATCCTAGTTATAACTGATTACTTCTCTAAATGGGCTGAAGCTATTCCCTTGAGGGAAGTAAGACATCTGACATGATCAAGTTCGTTCAACAACATGTCGTTTACCGCTTTGGCGTGCCACGATGAATTGTCCATGATAATGGGCCTCAGTTCATCAGCCAAACCTTTCAAAGGTTCTGTAATAAGTTAAGAATCCAGAGCGTGTCTTCAATGACATATTACCCAGCCGCTAACGGCCTTGGAGAAGCTTTCAACAAGACTATTGGAAAGCTTCTCAAGAAATTCGTCTCGAAAAGCCAACGTGACTGGGACGACAAATTAGGTGAATGCTTATGGGCTTATCGCACGACGATTCAAATTCAGACGAAAGCTACACTGTTTTCTTTGGTATATGGGTGTGAAGCCGTACACCCATTAGAAATCCAGATCCATCTCTACGCGTCGCCTTGACAACAGAGATGACAAATGAAGAGAATATCAACTGTGACTCCAAGAGCTGGAGGCTTTGGATGATAAACGCCTGCAAGCTCAACAACAGATCGAGCTCTATCAAGCTCGAATTACTAGAGCCTTCAACAAGAAAGTCAAAGAGTGGACTTTCAAAAAAGGTGACCTAGTCTTAGCCATCAGAAGACCTATGGTCATGACGCATAAGACCAAAGGGAAGTTCTAGCCCAAATGGGAAGGATCATTTGTAGTGGAGTCAATCTACTCAAATGGATCATATCGCCTCATAACCCGCGGTGATACGCTTATGATGCCAATCAATAGCAAATTCCTGAAGAAATACTATCCTTGGTAGCATTCTTCTTCTGATCAAGTTAATACTATACCTCTGATCGAAACTCCAGATTCAAGATAGATATCAAAGAAAAGCTTCTTTCTTCTATCACTGAATCATTTCACAGTCGATCAGTGTTGAACCGATCAAACGCTAGTTACATCATGATGTATGATGTAAACATTGAAGAAGAAATCAAATGCAAGACTTTGATTTTAGCCTTGTTACTCTTCTCTAGGGTATCTATGAACATCCGACGCCTCTGATGGCTAAGAATAGAGGAAAATATTAGCTTTTAAGTCCAACATAAGCCTTCGATAACTCATCATGCTGAGGGGAATAGCATGGCTAGTCCAACTCAAACGGTAGTTGGTAAATGCACGCCAAATCCGTTGATAGCTGAGGGTTTACTAAAAATCTTAAGGGACTTGGTCCTATCCTCTCCTCCAAAATCTCCATTCTCTTCCATAGAATGATAGGGCCACAAAAATACCTGTGTTCACTTCTCTAACGAAATGAACTGGGACTTGTCATGTTAACAGTAAACCTCTGACAAGCCAGATTTTTTGATCCCCAGTTGATTCTGTCATGTTAACACTACACCTCTGACATTCCAAACTCTACTTGTCAATTCTCATCAATAGAATGACAAGTCCTCAAAATTGCTTCTATCGCAAACCGACTATTGTCATATTAACATTACACCTCTGACAAATTACTGTTAAGTTTAACACTACACCTCTAATAGTGATTAAATTGCTGCCAAAGTTCAATATTAAATCTCTGACAGTTACTTGTCCTCAGGCTTCCATATCGAAACTGAGATGAGCGATGCTAAGTTTAACACTACACCTCTAGCATCCAATTCATTATTAAGTTTAACAATACACCTATGACAGTGACTTTCCCTCGAACTTCCATATCGAAGTGAGATGACTAATGCCAAGTTTAGAATTACACCTCTAGCATTACCTCCACTGCCAAGTTTAACACTGCACCTATGACAGTGGTATTTTCAGTCTTTCGAAATGAAACTGAAATTTCTATAGAGCTAAGTTAACATCACACCTCTAGCTCACATCCTTATCAAGTTAATATCACACCTCCGATAAGATTTAATATAACCTATTAAGTTAATATCACATCCCTAACGGTAAAAATTCTCCAAGATTTCCAACGGGTCTAGTCTCACTTGTTATTCTCTTCAACAGAATAGCCAGTCCACTTAAAAGCACTATTAAATTAAAATTATGCCTTTAACAGTGTGTCCATCAAATCCCCAGCAGATTCAGTTAAGTTAATATTAAACCTCTGACTACGAAACTCATATAAAAATCTCCACTGTTATGTTAATATTTCACCTCTAATGGCGAATCTCCCATGTCCCTAGGAAATCAATGATTGTCACGTTAATATTACACCTCTGATAATTCATTTTATTTTCCATCAAAGTCCCCTACCAATTCTCCTCTATAGAACGGTAGGTCCATAAGCTCAATCACTGCTATGTTAATACTACACCTCTAACAGTGAAAATTTCAATACTCCCCAGCGAGTACAAACTTTCACTTGTTACTCCCTTACATGGAGTCACAAGTCTTCAAACTTGTCAAGTTAACACTACACCTCTGACATTCCAAACCCCACTCGTCAATTCTCAGCAATAGAATGACAAGTCCTCAAAATTGCTCATATCGCAAATCAATCCTTGTCAAGTTAACACTGCACCTCTGACATTCCAAACTTCACTTGTCAATTCTCATCAATAAAATGACAAGTCCTCAAAATTGCTCATATCGCAAATCAATCCTTGTCAAGTTAACACTACACCACTGACATTCCAAACTCCACTTGTCAATTCTCATCAATAGAATGACAAGTCCTCAAAATTGCTATTATCGCGAACCGACGATTGTCATGTTAATATTACACCTCTGACAAATTACTGTTAAGTTTAATACCATACCTCTAACAGTGATTAAGTTATTGCCAAGTTCAATATTAAACCTCTGACAGTTACTTTTCCTCAAGCTTCCGTATTGAAGCCGAGATGACCGATGCTAAGTTTAACAACACACCTCTAGCGTCCGATTCATTGTTAAGTTCAATAATACACCTATGACAATGACTTTCCCTTGAACTTCCATATCGAAGTCGAGATGACTAATGCTAAGTTTAACATTACACCTCTAACATTACCTTCACTGTCACGTTTAACACTATACTTATGACAGTGATGTTTTCAGTTTTTCCCAAATGAAGATGAAATTCCCGTTGAGCTAAGTTAACATCACACCACTAGCTCACATTCTTATCAAGTTAATACCACACCTGATAAGATGTGATTCAACCCGTTAAGTTAATATTATACGTCTAACGGTAAAGATTCTTCTAAATCCCCAATGGATCTAGTTTCACTTGCCATTCTCATCCGTAGGTTGGCAAGCCCACAGAAACCATCCCACTCTTGTCAAGTTAATATCACATCTCTGACAGCAATCTTAAATTTTTTAAATGGAATTTTCTAACTTTGGCTTGCTAAGTAAATATCACATTTCTAGCAAATCAAAACGAAATCATTTCTATTTGTCTGATTTTCAATACAAAAGGAAGTCAAGACATATAAGAAGACAAGAAAAAGTGTCACTTTTATTGATATTCAAACATACGAAAGTGATACAAGGCGCTCTCTTATACAATAAGATTGAGTGTTACAACAAAGGAGCACAAAGAAGTCACTCTTGCTCAGTGAAAGTTTGCACTCACTCCTCAAAATATTAAAGGAATACGAAGTTCATCTTCTTGACTGCAGCCAGGAATAGCGGATCAACTTCCTTTCCTCTTGAGAGTCATAATTCTCCTGATCAGGTTAATACTATACCTCTGGTCAAAGCTCCAAATCTAAGATGTTTGGAAGAGAGCTGAAGAAGAGTTTCTTTCTTTCTCACTAGATCATATCACGGTCGATCAGTGTTGAGCCGATCAGGCACTGGTTACATCCTGATGCATGTTGTAAACATTGAGGAAGCTCACTGTTAATTGAGAACAATGATGTTTCTCAAGGCAAAATGCAGGGGAGCATTCTGATTCCACCGGACCAACTGGTGTGGACCGTGATCTTTCGTTTAATGGCAGATTTTGCCATCAGAAAGCTGAATCTTTCTTAATCAAAATTGGCAAAGGGAGGATCCGAGACCTTACTGGTGATGTCCTCTTTCCTGTGGCCTTCAAAGACACCATACCCACCACCATACCCACTGTGACAAGGACGAACCCAGGGCTGGGGCATCACGTCCAATGAGGCCTTGACAGGCACTAGTAACTGCGCGGATCCTTCTCACCTATGGACAGGAGCTCTAATTTCCTGAGTGCTCGCCAATCAAATAAGCTGACCGGTCCAAATGTTCTCCAATGAACCCGGTAAAGACACAGGAGGCTAACGTGAGGCTGCCAACCTGCAAGGAACAAAAACCCAAGGGTTTGAATTCTGCAAAAATAGGAACAGGGAATCTGAGGCACAAAAGTGAGATTTAAGTCACAAACGCTAGATTTAAGTTATGAACTCCAGACGCGGAGTTAACCGACGCAAAGAATATGGATTCAAACGCAGTCTGGTTTTAGACTTGCATCTGAGATGTGAGACGCAAGGCATAAATCAAGGATGCAGACACGGGTCTTAAAAATTGCCTGAGGTAACTCTAAGATACAGAGTTCGCCACACTTACGTCTGAGAAGCGGGCTCACCATATTCGCGTTTCGAGGTCTCAAAAGAGCAGAATTCAAATTCTCTAAGTCGAGAGCCCCAAACGCGAGCTTCGTATACACAACTTGTATTTCAAGATCCAAATGCAGAATCTATCACACTCGCATCCGAAGAACTTCAGACTTAGATTTTGAAGTCAATAAGCTCGTGTTTCATCAAGAAATCTGAAAGGCACGTCTACAGAATAGGGACATGTCAACCAGATTTCAACAGGAAATCAAGAGATAGAATCTCTTTGATGAACGGGGAAGACAGAACTTTAGAGAGACTAAGTATTTCATGACAAAAGACAGTTCCTACCTGAGGAAGAATTCTCTAGAAGTTGGACTTCATTTGTCAAGGCACGGTCTAGGAGATGGAGTTTGTTTATCAAGGCACAGTCGTAAAAGCTCTTAAAATAATTCTTTTTGATCATGAAATCACTTGACAGTGATCATATTCGAAGAAGATTGAAGGAAAGCATGGAAGCTTTAAGTTCTTGTTGTTCATTAGAACACATGCCCTTGAAGGGAAGATAGACAATCAAGACGAAGTCCTTCAGCGCGCATGCTCACAAAGGAAAATAGTCTAGATAAAGGACTGTTAAGAGGCTGAGGCCCATTTATAGGCAAGCCATAAGGCTTATAATTAATGACATAAAAATCAAAGCCATCAGCCTTAATGCCTACACGGACATCAAATCCAATACGGAGGTGACACGTGGATTGTCGCTCCGGGAAATGCCCACGACACAAGTCCCCAACCATCAACGCCGACTTGGCATTAAAAGATCCAACAAGATCTTTAAGACTGATTGCATATGATACTTTAGAGGTTGCATCCTAAAGTTCGCGTCCATTCACAAGACTTGAAGGCTGCGTCCTGAAGTCTACGTTCTTGCACAGACTCAAAGTCCATGTCCATAAGCCCGCTACCTTTCACAAGACTTGAAGCTGCATCTTGAAATCCGCGTTCTTGCACAGACTCAAACACCCCGTCCATAAGCCCGTGATCTTTCACAAGATTTGAAGATCGTGTTCCTCTCGTTTAACTGTAGAAGCCACAATCGCATCTCCTTAGTGATTCAGAGCTACGTCCTCTTAATGATCCAGACCCGCGTCTTATCAGCGAGCCAGGACCATGTTCCACAACAATTCAGAGTTGCGTCCTGAAGTTCGCATCCTTTCGCAAATCTGAAGGCCGCGTCCCCCTTTGTCAAATTGAAGAACGCAGTGTTGCGTCTCTCTCAAGCAATTCAGAGCCGCGTTCTCTCAAAAGTCCAGAGTCACGTCTCTCTTGAGGAGCCAGAGCTGCCTCCCCACTCAAACAACTGAGGGTTGCGATTCTCTCGATGAGCTAGAGCTGCATTTTCATCAACAGTTATAGCTGCGTCTCCACTACAAATGAGAGTCGCAAACTCAGTGTAGCCTGAGTTTATCATTCATGGCCGCGTCCTAGCAAAATGACTAAGGGCTGTGTTTTCATAAATAGTCAAGGGTTGCGACTATGAAAGCTGAGTTCATCCAGGCAACAGAGAGTCCGTCTGATTCTCAAAATCAAAGAAAGGATAAGACGAGACAAAATTTTGACAACTTTTATTATTTGACAAAAATGATAAAAGTAATACACACACTCTTATTTTGACAAATGGAGTGTTATGAAAAGATGGGAAAATAAAAAAAAAAGGGGGATGAAGGCTAATAATCCTGCTCCGCCAAAAAATGGATCCATTCCCAGAGGCGCTGAATCTCTTGCTTGCGTGCCTTCTCGGCTTCCGCCAAAGCTTGAACCCACAACTCTTCCTCTGATAGGAATCTCTTCGTATCCAGCTGTGTCTGAAAAGACTCCAATCAGGAGGAATAGGCAGCAAGGTTTTCTTGAACTTGTGTCTCGGCGGATTCTAGCTCTCCCAGCTTTTCCCTGACGACAGTAAGTTTCTGCTCGTTAACTAGAATCAAGGCTTGTGCCCTAGCAATAGCAGTTTGAGCAGTGGTAATAACTTGCTCCGCACTTTGGATGACGATCTCGGATTCCTTTGAATCGTCAACCAATCTTTGGTAGTCGACTTGAAAGTTGTGGAGATAACGGGTCTCTTCAGCCATCTGCTCCTCCATCTCTTTTCGCTCGTGTTCTTGAGCAGCGAGGAGCTTACTCAATATCGACCAGTCTCATCCATCGAACTAGCCTTTTCTGGGGTTTTTAGTTCCCTCAGGCATATCCCCAGCTATTCAACCAGCATCAGATATGCCCTAGCTTACGCAGGGCTTCCAGTATGATGGATGTTCTCGATTTGATTCTCAAGAAGCATCCGAGCAAACTCAAAGAAACTTCCCCCGGAAAGGACCAACTCAATGCAAGACTTCATGGAAGTGAAAAATTGTTGCACCATTTGATGCGCTAGTTTTTCCATGATGTCAGTAGCCGGAGACGACCTTGCTAGTGCACTCCCAGATCCCATCTCTATGACGGGACGAGTAACACCCACAGAAATGGGAGTTGACTCAACTTGTGCAGGGATGAGGCCGACAACAGGCTCTTCTGATAATGCGGCCGAGGCCAACACCTCCAGAACGGCTATTGTGGTAGCTTCCACAGCCACAGAGGTAGCAGCAAACTCCACAACACTGGGTTCACCGGCCGAAATCTGAACTGCGCTATCCTCTGCGCCAATGCTTGCCGCAACATCCTCTACTTGAGCTATCTCAGTGCTCTCTGCAACCATAACGTTGATGTCAGTAATAGAAAAAGGGGGTATAAGGCACATCTATATCCTCTTACCAAGTTGAGGACCCGAAGACGGAAAGTCTTTAGACAAGCCACTTGGAGAAGAGATTTCCCCAATCTCGGCGGTTGCACCCTCATGAGGCATACCGGTAGCGGGAACTTCAAGGCCCTCCTGCTGGGTCAGCTCCTGGATCATCTACTCAATATAAGAAGAAGTTGTGGCTTCACTAACTACAGCCAGCCCTGTAGAAGAAATTCAAAAGAAAATGTTAAAATATTTTCCCAACCTAATGGAGAAACAATTATGGAGAATAAAATAAATACCCTCAGCGGTGGCAATTTCTGCTATCAGCAGAACCATCACAGGAACGTAACTCTGCATCTCTTCCTCTGATATATGAGAGAATTTGCTCATATCAGGAAGAGTGGGTTTGTTACCGAAGTTGACTTCTTCGCCAGAATAATCTTCATGCTCTTCGGATGACGAAGACGACAATCGGACCTAAGAAGTCTCAGTGATTGGGGCTTTACCACTGAGTGCCCCGGTATAGGGCTGGGTTTAGCAACCCGCGAGGTAGGCATCAACATGCTGGGAGACCTTGGTTGTTGCACCCCTATACTTCTCTCTTGAGCCGAAGAGGGTCCATGCTGAGTTGAGACTCCCGGAATCTCAACATCATCCCTCTCCACCAAGTCAACTTCAGGCCGTTCGACCCCTTCGGCCATGACGGATTCACTCGCAGGCTCTCCCTATGCTAGGATCGCAGGGCCCCTACTACGCAGACCGCGGGAGTGAAGAGTTAGGACTGCCTCCTCCTCTTCTTCTTCTTCTTCCTTTTGCTCTTCAGCACCAGCAGGGACTACTTTAGGCATTCGGGTTGAAACTTCAACCTCAAACCCTATCCTCGCCTTCTTCAAGCTGGGCTCACCCTGGGAAGTAGAGACACGAGGACGCTTGCCACAGCTTGTGACCTCTTCTGGTGGATTGTTTCTTGGTTGTTATTACTCGAGGCTCCAGCTCCGTAGCTATTTTCCCTGTTCGGCTGACCGCCCTCATGGGCTCTATCCCTACCTCCCTTCCTGTTTCCCTCTCGGCTTTCTCGTACTCGGTCATACCTCGCACATGTTTATTGGAATCCAACTTGGATTTATAAGACGCCTTGATACTCTTAATGCAAGAGGTATTTATTCTGAAGCCAGGCACCCTGCTAGCAAGGAAGTACCAGGTGCAAAAATTGAGGCTGGTATGACAATTGGACGTCCTGTAAGGTAGGCTGAAAACAGCTCTCGTCCCTCCAGCTACATTGTAGTACCACGCCCGGGCACCTTCAAATAAGTTGCCACTAAAGCGGAGTCCAGCGTTAGGGTTACCGACATATAATTGATCATAGCCAAACTGTCGAGCAAAATGACTTGGCATGTAAGGCTCGATCGTACATAAGTCACCTTGCCGATAGATCAGATATCTAGGCCGAATATTGATCAGCCACCAAAAGACTCCAGATAGCAGTCATGTGAAGTCATCTGGTCCTGTAAGGTCAACAAACTTATCTCCATAGGACGCACCAGAAATCTCGAGAAAGCAACAGTCGAGCTGATAATTCAAGCTGCTCAAAATGGATTTTCGAACAAAGTACATGTAGTAATAAGACCAGCTCGAATTCTCCAGCCTCTGCATGAAAGGAATGAAGCCTTCGGAGGGGGACACTGCCGTCATCAGTGAAGCGCAGTGCATGATGTACCGGGTCATTAGGTACGTGTATGGAAGCTCGACTTTGGGATTAGGAGTCCTCACTTCTGACCTTCCTTCCGAATCTACCACGGGCCTACCCTGGGAGTTTACAATGGCCTCCACTTGGCACAGGCTTTTGGTCAGTGCCCACAACCCGCTCTGGATCCCGACTACTATCGCAGGGAGAAGGGAGATTGACTTCCCCTGTGCTAGCTAGACCACCGGGTACACCACATCGGCAATGATTACTTCGTGCAGCAGCGTTGACACCACACAACGCTTCAGTCACAGCATGAGGAAACCCGCCAAAAGAGCCCGGTCGGAGATAGGAATCTGGGCCTGGTGGTGAAAACTTTCAAAAACCATGTCAGGTTTGAAAGTGTCCTCATTTGACTCGGTGGTGTGGGAGCTTGTGGAGGCATTGATCCTCTCGACGATTTCTTCATCGGTGCAAGTGGCCAGACTAGTCACTGGGCTAAATTTTTTCTTTATGTCAGTGAACAGATAGCTCGCCCAGGACATCTGCTTAAGACCCTTGTTCCTCCAGGTGGATATCTACCCGCAGATGTGAAAGTGGCACAACACTTTTCAATATGTCTCGTACACCTAAGGATCCTCTTTCCTCAAGAGGTGAAGCTCCTCAGAGGTCGGGATGTACTCTTCATAAGGGGCATCTCCCATTACTAGCCCCGAAACTTCATACAGCTCATGTAGAGCGAGCCCCATTTCTCCGACTGGGGCAAAAAATGTTCCCGTCAGGGGATTATAATGCTCCAAAATGCCCTAAAAGTTTTGGAAGCTCTGCGGGAGGCCATACTGCATGGACCTAACCGAATGGTATAATCTCACTTGCGTCGGTAGATCCCTGAGCTCGGTGAGAACAAATCCAACCATCCTACTCCACCATGATTTGTCGATAGAGTGGACCCACCCGGGTGGACGAAAGTCAGCAGGAAAATCACCCCTCACCTTCAGAAATTGATTGATGAAGTTGGAGGCCTGCTGAGGGGTTTCCCCTTTTAGATACTCAGTCCTGACTAACCCAGGAAATAAATCGAACACATCTTTCCCGTGGCCAACAGGGTATGCTTCTTTAGCACCCAATTTGTCGAGGGACACGCCAGAGACAAACCTGAAAAGATCCCACTCCATTGCGCGGTGTACCAACATGTGCTGAAAATGGGACAAGGGGTACATCCTCTCCATGTTGGAAAGGAAAAAACCTCCTGTCTCCTATCTGGCGGAGACACTTATAATCTCTGTCACACAAGATCCTATCTTCCTCAGTGATGGCGTCACCAAAGAAGAAGCCAGGTTTTCTCAGCAGAGCGCGGGAGTCTGACTCAAATAGCCTATTAGAAATGATCTCCCGAAGGGTTAGCATATGGGCCTTGCTGATTCTATCCTTGCGCTCCTTTGACTTACTAGTAGTCACAGGAGCAGTCCTCTGGAGCGCAAAGGTCAAATTCGGGTCAACGCCACCTATGTGCCCAAAGTGGCACTTCTTAGACGACGGGCTAGAAGAATATCATACTGCAAAGAGAGTAACACATAGTCAGAAATCTAAAAGAAAATGGCTAGGTGTTTGAAACTCAAACGCAGGAATGAATCCAGACGCAGAAATCAGCAAAATCCGCGTCTAAACTCAAAAGACGCGAGGCTCGCATGAAGCCTGCGTTTTAAAATCCACAAACTTAGAAAATTTTCTATGTGTTGGACTCAGACGCGAGACTTAGGGAAGCCTGCGTCCGGCCTTAAAGACACGATGATCACATGAAATCCGCATCTGAACCTTCCTAACTTAGAGAAATTCTGAGTATTAGGGTCAAAATGCAAGGCTCAACAAAGCCCGCGTTCAACAAACAGATACAAACCCAAGCTAATGAAGTGAAGACGCAGAAATCATCAAACCCGCGTCTTGCCTACCAGCACAAGAGCCGTATCTGAAAATCAAACACGGGCATGAGTCTCGCATTGGAGGTTCACATTCAAAAGAGACTTAAGAGTTAAGAAAACTCTTTAAGCCCCTTTAATGGTGGAAACCAGTCAAGGTGATTTTATTACCTGAAATGGGGGCCTCCTGCGTAGAAGGACCGCCCATTTGAGCCTCTGGAGCGACAGCGCTCGACAACGAGGCAACATGTTTGGTCTTTGGTGCCATTTCAACTGTGAGATCAGTGTGAAGGACGAAGGAAAGTGGAAAAAGCGTTAAGCTTTTCTTGATTCTCGACACAGGGCTCAACGGAGAAGAAGAAGGGAATGATAATCCTTGAAAGACTGTTGTCTTTTTATAAGCACAGTGATCCGCAAAGATACGCAGTGCAGGTCTCGAGGCTCAATCTGCGCCCGACGCATGGCACGCGTCTTGAACGGACGCGAATTTCGTGCATTAAGGAAAAGACGTCCCCTCAACTCCACTAGACACGTGGCAACGCGCCCTCAACTTCACCAGAAGCGTTTAATAAAGCCGCGTCCCTCCGAAGGTCGCGTCTCTTCAGTAAAGTAAGAGCTGCATTTATTTTTAATAGAGTGATAGATGCGTCTTCACTTCAAAGACCGCGTCACTTCAAAGGTCGCTTCTCTTCAGCAAAGTAAGAGACGCGGCTCCGCTTCAAATGAGGACTGCATCTCTGAAGCAACATGACCTCTGCGTCTACAAGACTGACATTCAGTCTTCGCTTTTGCAATCAGTTCAATAGTACACTAGCACAAACAGACGACTGTTTACCCCCAGTTTAATAGTTCACCAACAACCAGCTCAGGGCACCGAGGAGGTCTGGACTGCGTATCTAGACACTCACCACGATCATTTCTGGCAGCTTCAAAGGGTTTTATAGTACACTCACGAAGATCACGTTCCAGACATGATCAAGCTCAGAGCATCTCAAATGATTGTCACTCCAATCATGAGAAGCATGAATTCAACCAAAATTCAAAGTAATTCGAAATCTGTCTTAATCAACCGCGGAATGTCGAAAATTTTGGAGGGGGTTCTGTAGACTGTCCAAAAATCACCGAGGATAAGTCATCAGAAACAGAGTCCGAACTCCAGATGCAAGGCTAATCAAAGCCACTAGTGCAGTCCCAAGACGCAGAGCCTGAAGGTCGCGTCTCAGCATCACTACAGTACCAAGACGCAGAGCTTGAAAGCCGTGTCTCAGCATCACTGCAGTACCAAGACACGAGGGTCGAAACCCGCACCTCTACTTTACCGCAATGACCAAGGCACAGGGCCCGAAGCCCGCATTTCACATAAACCTTGACGCAGAACTTGAAGCTCACATTTCAACTAAATGCGAAGCTCAAGCGTTACCTCAACGGCTAAACGCGAGGCTCGAAGCCCGCGTTTCAACTACAGAGGAGCCCTGCGTCTCTTTTATAGCTGCCTTCATTACTGGGTCAATTACTGCCCACGTAATAAGGGAGTTAACCCCCATTATGAAGGATTTCTAGGGGACAGTTTTACCCCCTGAAACCCCTATAAATAGCTCAGTTTGCTACTAAGATGGGGTTTTTTTTGGGTAGAGAATTCTTGGTCGATTGGAGAGAATCTCGATCAAAACTTCTAGATGAGAAATACTTGAGAGTTCAGCTCTTCTAACAACTTGCTGAGTACAAGTTTGCTTTTGCCTCAAATCTCTTTTAAGATTTATTGGATAGGAGCTGTGCTACTCCGTCCATAGCCCGAAGAGAAGATTCCCAAAAGACTGTGATGCTCACCCGGTCAGCGAAAAATAAGATTCACTTTTCCATCGCCACATCAAGAACCCAGCATTACACAAAGAGAAGATTTGAGCTTGAATATCTTCTCTCTCTTGTAATCGAAATTTTTGAGATTATTGTAATCTTTTATTAATCCAATGAAATTTTACATAAACTCCCTCAAATTTTCTCTGATAAACAATTAGTTTCCAATAATCATTTTCATCTTACTCATAAATGGATGTATGTATGTAGGGATGACGGGACACAAACCAAAACATATAAGTTGGCCGAATAATAATAATACAATAATCTAATTTCAATTGTTAGTTCTATATTGATCCCATGTTATATTATTATTTCATATACTTGTATCACAATTACACGGATGCACCCGGATGTTTGACATGACTATCCCTGTATCACATTACATACCTGACATGGTGGAACAGAGTGTGAAGCTAAGTGCCACATGAAGAAAAGTGCCACATTACACACGTGGTGGAGACTACCTGTTGAACGCATGGGGGCCACCTCTAGAGTCTCACATCGCGTCCTCAATACACTAGTCATTCAGACCCAGTATATGATGCATTTAGTACCCCAACAATGATAATATCAGGAGCGTGTAATATTTGGTCACTCCCTCGTTCGGATAATGATGCATGTTTCTCATATTCGAATGAGTTTTGCTGGAGTTCAGGCACCCCAGTATGCGACACTAGAAAGGAATAATTAAAATAACAAATAATACTGATTATTACTATTGTATAAGTAAAATTCATTGCTCGCCACTTGCATAATACCATGTCTACGTTTGATGTATTAAATTTTTGACTTTAGGTTTTCGTTGCTTGTAATTTCATGACTGAGCTCACGTCACTATGATTATGTACACGTGTGATTGCCTGTGCACACCACTTGGCTTCTTTTTACGTACTCATTGGGTTGCTTTCTGACAAAACTGGACCTGCATGTCCATATCCTAGAGTGCATAATAGAAGCGTAGTGGACCCGTCCGTAGAAGACCAGACTTTTCTTGCAGACAGAGTGAACCAACCGTAGTTGCTTCCTTCCTGCTCTCTTTTGACCGGCTCATGGGATTTTCTTTTTACAGCTCGAGAGCATCTTTTGTATCGTTCATACCTTATAATCTATATTTTGTGCCTTTCGTGATGTAATATTGGATCACACTCTGTGATAACATATACTTATACCCATTTTTGTTGGAATGTAAAATGCACCACTGTGCTTTCGCACTTTAATTCTTACATGTACTGATGCTTAGCGTACATATATGAGAGTATTCTAGCTCTACATAGGTACGTCGCATTAGCGTCTCTGTACCCGTCAGGGCGGGACGTTACAGAATGGTTTTAGAGCCAAGGCTCTCAAATCTTCAGTACACTCAGTCGGCAGATTAATGGAAGATTATTTGTAACTGGAGCGCATGAGTCATGGTTATACAATCCAACCGCAAGTACAAAAGTTATCTGTTTCTTCCTGACAATCCTTCTCTTGAATCCTAAATTCCTTCCATCTTTTCACTTCCAGTTTCCTGTTATCCATTAAACCATCAAATATGGAAAGACAGGGAAATCATAATAGTTCAAGCACTTCTGGTAACGAATCTAGCGGGGTGAATGCCAACATGATGGGAAACTCCAAGGCATGGTGGAAAATCAACAGCAGCAGTTGAACATATGTTCTCAAGTCCTCGCCATGCCCCGTGACGTAGAACAGGGACTGGAGAAGAAAGACAAGAGAAAGATGCAGAACAATGCAGTTAAGCAGCCGATCCAACAAGTGAACAGAGGAAATACAGTCAAATCTGTCAGTGCCCCCCGTAGGCCAAGCGACCATTCAGACTTCCCCCTCAGCATGATCTACACGTTGTGATCTTTCACAATGGCCTGAATTGTGCTCTTGATCGGGGAGTGTTATATGCGGCTTTCTGTAACTGCTTGCGTTGAAATCTGGATCGTAGACCATATTTGAAATATGAAATGACCTGGCGGCATAACAGACTCTGCAAATATAAGCGGGTGTTGATGGTGTAGTTGCAGAAATTATCTTGATCAAGCAAGATAACTGACTTCAGGAGGATGAACATCCTCGGAGAAGAGAATGATCTTTGAAATGTTCTGGACATTGCTCTTGCTCGGAGGTATTTCTTGCGAGTGTCTATGGAAAATTCTGATGGCGAGGGACACGTGTCTTGATCCTTGCGTGGGTCAGATTTTGACCACTACACACCACTCTTCATCTTTGGATTTTGTATGGAGATGTATGCACATAATTGAATATAAAAGTTATTGAAGAGCATGTGGTCTCTACGAAGTTTCAATAATTTTTTAGGTTTTGTATACAATTATATGTGCATGCATCTCCATGCAAATCCAATGGTGGAGAGCGGTGTGTGTAACTAAGTTATTTACTCTTTATGTGTAATGTAACCGAACCACAGAGACTTACACACACATATAGAGAGAGAGATGCACACCCTCAAATCTTTACTATTTAGAAAATTTCCCACAAATTAATTGATATTGTCAATCGTTTCGCAAAGGGCAATTTTTATTAAAAAATCTTATTTTTAAAATAATCCCAAAACTAATTTCAAAATTGACCTCTGACATATCACATGAGCACCACGTCAGCGATGGCCACCATCATGGCGCTGACGCTGGCAGGGATCATTTTTTGGTTCGATAAGAGTTCGCAACCCTGGTCGAATGTTATATATATATATATATATATATATATATATATATATATATATATATATATATATATATATATATATATTACTTTTTTTTGAAATCACCTAGAGGGGGGTGAATAGGTGATAAGGCTAATCTAAAAACTAAATGCAGAATTATAAAACTAATTTGCAACAACACTTAGTGCAACCAACGAGTGTAGCCGAATTCCCCGTGAAGGGCTCTGGACTAACTCCTCTTGATTCCTCTGAATAAGAGTTGAGGCGCTATATGAAGCTCTCGTCGTTAAGCACAAGTGAGGCACACAAGCAAACACAACCAAGCATATAGAAATAAGCAATATGAATCAATGCAAGGCACAACACAAGCATATAGATGATATGGCAATATGAATGATGCAATGCACAACACGAAGTAAAGAGAGAGAGTTGAGAGTCAATGGATCAAACGCAAACAATAAGATGTGTTTCGAGGTTCGAGCACCGAGCTCTACGTCCCCGCCTTCACTGAGAAGGATTTCTAATCCACTAACTTGTCCACCTAGGACTCCCACCGAGGGAACCTCCACCGAGGATTTTGTACAAACACAACCGGGAGTACCGAACTCCTCTCTCAACCAATACAACCTCCACCGAGGCAATCAAACACAATCCACCTCTACCGAAGAGGGATACAAGCCAACTCCAACTCCACCTCACCAAGAGGGAGTAAACAACAATCTCAACCTCTACCAAAGAGGGAGCAAACACCAACCCAAATCAACCTCTACCAAAGAGGGATATCCACAAAGAAAAGGGGTTTACAACACTTGGAGGTTTTCACAACCTCAAACAATTTCTTTTCCCACAAATAAATGATCCTATAGAATAGGATAGAGTGATATAGCTCAAATGGAAATCAAGGTGTTTTTGGAAATCAAATAACAAAGAAAAATTTCTTGGGAAACCTCTTGTAAATGATAGAAATGAAGATCTAAAACAATATCCCAAAAACCTAGTTTCTTTGATTTTTCCAAAAACCCTTGAAAACAAAAACAAAGATGAAATCTTTAAGCTTTAAAACTCTTTTGAGTGCTTGTAAAGACACTGGAGAGATCTGAAATTTTTGGCTCAAAAATCTTGGAGAAAAACCCATACAAATGGGGTATTTAAAGCCCCATTGCAAAACTAGCCGTTGGAGCTGAACTGGTAGCTCTGGCGGCTGGCGGTCGACCGCCCGGTCGACCGCCAACGGTCATATTTTGATCATTGGCAACCCGCGGTCGACCGGCCGGTCGACCGAGAAAAAACAGAGAGCAGAGCTCTTCTGGTCCGGTCGACCGCCTAGTCGACCGGCCCAAGTGCCAGCCCAACGTGCACAGATCTGTGCACGTCGGTCGACCGACTCTGGGTCCGGTCGACCGGTCGGTCGACCGCCAGAGCCTGTCAGGCACTGTTCTGGGTCAGAAAATATGGTTTAAAATTATTCTAAAAATTCCCATAAAACATCTAAAAATCCAAAAAAATAGTTTTATCATTTTTCATTGATATACAAACATGTGATAAAAATTTAAGACAAATATCAAACATTTTGAACCCATTTTGTGTCAGAAAAAATTACCGAAAACCAAAACCTGTATTTTCCAAACTTGGAATTTTCAATAGGAAATCTGATTTTTCCTAAAACTCATTTAAATACAAAAACATGATACTTAATCATTTTAAAACATGTTGCATATGGACATAGGTCCAATATACATGAAACATATACATATCATAGTTTTTGTCTTTTAATTTCAAAATAATGTTTGTTAAAAATACAAAACCTAAACCACATGAATAGGTAAGTCAAAATAAGTTTATCTAGGAAGTTAAGCATGCATGTATATAGAATGAATCTACTATACATAAACCATTTAAACTTGTTTTGATCTAACTATTCATGAAAATCAATATCGGTTAAACCAAAAATCGAAAACCAATATTCAAAACATAAAACGTGTGTGTGTTGTGAACTTGAGCATATCACACTATCTAATCTTTACACATGGATCTAAAACAAACTATAAATTAGGATACCTAAGTCTTCTTGACGAACTCCGTCTTCAAGTCTACTCGATCCAAAACGTGATCCACCGAGCTTGACTCCAACGAGTGCTATGTATGATCTTGTTGCTCGGGCTCTGGAATCACCAAGTGAAAGGTTTCAAAACTCCTTTGTTGAAGCAATCACCAACTAATATCTTGGTTAATGATCTGAAACTAAACATCACAAGATTATTAGTAAACATAACTACATGAGTTAATCATCATCAAAACTAGAGTGGAAGGCCTCTGGGCCAACAATCTCCCCCTTTTTGATGACGACAAAACTCATGGAGTTATATATGCATGGATTAAAGTTAAGCTTCAAAGAAGCTGCCCCTTAACTCATGCATAGGAAATAAGTAATAAGATATGGCAATGAAGCACATGCATAAATAAACATGTATGCAAATATAAGGAGATAAATATGTCAATCAAACATAAAACTCATAAATTCTTTTTCTCCTATTTGCAAACAAAACATATATGCATAAACATGAATCCTGAAAACATGTATATATACCAAATACTTCTCCCCCTTTTTGTCAATCATCAACAAAGGGGTTAAAGTAAAAATAAAACCAACAAATTCTTCTCCCCTTTTGTTCGAAACAAAGAATTAACTAAGGGGTCAAACAAATAAATCAATAAATAGATATATACGATATACATTCATGAAGAGGAAAACGCTAAGTTAACTTCCCTACATATATGCATTACATGAAGAAAGGATGACAAGCCCTAATTCACATAACACAAAATATGCAATACATAAGAAGAGATGTGAAGCTCCCCCTACACACGTGTACCACATAAAGAAGAGTTGTCAAGCTCCTCAATATAGGATACACACAACATGAATCTATATGTAGAAGAGATGTTAAGCTCCCCTTGCATATATGCAATCATATCAAAACATTTTTAACATTTCTTATTAAAACACAATTTGAATTTTCTCAATAAAACAAATTTTGAGATATCTTAGTAAATCAAATTTTAAAATACCAATAAAAATTTTCATGGATACCAATTGAAAGAAATAAATCAATAGATACCAATTGAAAGTAAACAAAACTTGATACCAATTGTGAATATTTTTCATTTAGAACATATGATACCAAAAATAAAATTAATTTTCAACATAAAGTGTGGGAGTAGAAATCAATGGTAAACAAAATACCAATTGAAAGATAAAAATATGAATTTTCTCCCCCTTTATGAAATACCAAATAAAAAGATGCATAAGCTTGTGTTTAAAATATCAATTGAAAACTAATCAATTGAAACATGATGGTCATTAAAAATTCAAGCTTTAGCATAAACATATATATATATATATATGTATGAAAAATAGATACCAATCGAAATTGATACAATTGAAGTGAAAGCATACATACATAAAAAATATATATATATGGGTATACAAGAAATGTCAATATTGATACTAATTGAAAGAATCCAATGATACCAATTGAAACGACAATAATATCAAGAGTATATCTCATATTTCCTACCACCCAATCATGCTTAAGTTTAAAATGATTTTCAATATAAAACATACAAGGCATGGTCGCCCATCCAACCGCCCGTGGAAGGTAGGGGTTTTCAAAAATAGGTTTGAAAATATATGATATGTTTGAAAACTCTACCATAATGAAGAATCTCGCAACTAGTTAAATGGAAAATCTTATAAACTAGTACGAAATCCTTCAAGTAAGGAATAAAATAAAATTATATTTCATGAAACACATGTAAATCACATGGCACTAAACACTCAAAATCTATAAAGCCCATACATACTCATGAAAACATAATCATGAGAAACATTTTAAAGTGAGTGTACAAGTGTTATGTGACACAAATAATCATGAAAATAGACATTCAAGCTCAATATTCCTCAAAAATATGAAAATAATCAAAACTCGATTTCTTCAAGGCATATGTATGTCAAGTACAAACTAAAGTATACATACATATCCAAAACATAACGAGTCCACAAATGTATATGCATGAAGGCACGTGGCTCAAAGGATGTATATGTATAAATAATAGTTTGGACAAGATAGACATATACATGAAGTTAAAAATCACATGAACATGAAAACAAAAATAAGAATACAAGTCAAATGCATGAATCATCAAAACTAGACTATACTAACACATCTAATGGGTACAAATGAACGTTCAAGCACAAACATATAAAGATCTATTTGTGGCCCACTATATGTACGAGTATAAATCCTAGTCTTAATGAAAACTAACATTTAAACATATATTCAAAACATGAAGCATAAAATGAGATATAAATCATCATGATAATCATAAAATAATCATTATGTAAATTCACATGATATTAGAGCTATGATAAACATGATAGCTAAACATATGCGAGAACACAAAAATAATGATCCATATTAAACATGGGTGTCTCAAAAGCTATGCATGCATGTCAAGGATCTAATAATCATGGCGTTATCATAATAATCTATAAACATCAAAACATGCTATAAACAATGATATGAAAGCATGTAAATATAAACGGGAGTAAAGGATTGTTACCAAACCGAAGAGGCAACTCTCCATGTCTCCAAAACACGGTAGTCCTCCCACCAAACTACCCTTGAAAGTGATGCATCCAAATAGTCATCATGAAGCTCAGAACGCATCCACTCCAAGGTACCGCTACTCTCATGTCATGTGAGAGCCCACACCTATATCAAATACAATAGGGGTGGTCTTTGGAACCCATACTCTTTGGGTCCATGGGGGTTAGTACCTTTTCTAACCAAACAAATTTATTTGCTAAATTTACATTATATATCTTATCAAAACAAAATTTAGCAAGGTGGCCCTTACGTCCACAATGTGTACAAGTGTACACATGAGCATACATGTGATGGGTGTGACCGTGAGAAGCATGTGTATGCCGTGTATGGTGTGCATGCATAAATGGAACTTGTTTCTTTCGAAACAAAGATTCCAAACGTGTATGGCTCTTGGCACATTGGCTCAAAGTGGAGCCCAAGCAATCCATATTCTTCTTTAGCATAGATATATCATTTTTAATTAAAGAATAAGTGTGGCATACAATAGGTGTGCTAGATGAAACTATCCTAGCATGGCAAACATGTGTAGACATATCATTTTTTTAAAACAATATTTTTTCTTTAAACAATCTTCTAAATTCTTAGAAATAGAAGCAATTTTCATTTTTAAAGAATCATTTTCTTTTAAAACAAAGTCAACTTGAAGACAATTTTTCATTTTTCTTCAAAATAATTTCACAATCATTTTAGATTTTAAAACTTCATTTTCTTTTAGGGCAAGTTCAAGTCTAGATTTCAATGAATCCCTTTCATTAGGAATCTCCACCTTTTCTTGCAAAACCAAGTCAAGTCTAGAAAGCAAATCTTTATTTTCATTGTTAAGTCCTACACTTTTCTTTTTCAAAATATTACATTTTTCTATCAATTTTTCACATACAATGGATAGTTCTTCATTCAAGGCATTGGAATCAACATATTCATTTGAAGAACTAGCACTATCATCACATCTAATTGAGATTCCGAATGTACCTCAAGGGAGTCATTCCCTTGGACCATGAAGCATTGTGACTCGGATTCTCCACTAGATTCCTCCTCCGGTTGAATTGGCAATTGAAGCTTGGAGGTGGTCAATTTGTTCCACACTGCAAAGGCGGAATCAAAGTTAGAAACAAGCATAAGATAATCTTTAGAAAGCGTGCTTCTAATAGCCTCAAGGGCTTGTGTATTGGCCCCAATATGATTGCGGTTACCAAGATAGCATTTCTTGGTAGCGGCAAGGAAAACATGCAAGCCTAGGGTTTTCAAATACAAGGACATCCTAAATTTTCACATGTTAATGTTGGAAACATCAAATATGGGAGGTGACAAGCAATCCATGAGTGTGTGCAAACAAATATACGTGCAAATGCAAATGATAGATTAGCAAACCAAGATCACACTCCTAGGTGGTTAAATCAAATATCAGGAGCGTAGGCTCTGATACCAATTGAAATCACCTAGAGGGGGGTGAATAGGTGATAAGGCTAATCTAAAAACTAAATGTGAAATTACAAAACTAATTTTCAACACTTAGTGCAACCAACGAGTGTAGCCGAATTCCCCGTGAAGGGCTCTGGACTAACTCCTTTTGATTCCTCTGAATAAGAGTTGAGGCGCTATATGAAGCTCTCGTGGTTAAGCACAAGTGAGGCACACAAGCAAACACAACCACAGCATATAGAAATAAGCAATATGAATCAATGCAAGGCACAACACAAGCATATAGATGATATGGCAATATGAATGATGCAATGCACAACACAAAGTAAAGAGAGAGAGTTGAGAGTCAATGGATCAAACGCAAATAGTAAGATAAGTTTCGAGATTCGAGCACCGAGCTCTACGTCCCCGCCTTCACCGAGAAGGATTTCTAATCCACTAACTTGTCCACCTAGGACTCCCACCGAGGGAACCTCCACCGAGGATTTTGTTGTACAAACACACAACGGGAGTACCGAACTCCTCTCTCAACCAATACAACCTCCACCGAGGCAATCAAACACAATCCACCTCTACCGAAGAGGGATACAAGCCAACTCCAACTCCACCTCACCAAGAGGGAGTAAACAACAATCTCAACCTCTACCAAAGAGGGAGCAAACACCAACCCAAATCAACCTCTACCAAAGAGGGATATCCACAAAGAAAAGGGGTTTACAACAATTGGAGGTTTCTAAAACCTCAAACAATTTCTTTTCCCACAAATAAATGATCTTATAGAATAGGATAGAGTGATATAGCTCAAGTGGAAATCAAGGTGTTTTTGGAAATCAAATAACAAAGAAAAACTACTTGGGAAACCTCTTGTAAATGATAGAAATGAAGATCCAAAACAATATCCCAAAAACCTAGTTTCTTTGATTTTTCAAAAAACCCTTGAAAAAAAAAACAAAGATGAAATCTTTAAGCTTTAAAACTCTTTGAGTGCTTGTAAAAACACTGGAGAGATCTGGAATTTTTGGCTCAAAAATCTTGGAGAAAAACCCATACAAATGGGGTATTTAAAGCCCCATTGGAAAACTAGCCGTTGGAGTTGAACTGGCAGCTCTGGCGGCAGGCGGTCGACCGCCCGGTCGACCGTCAGCGGTCATATTTTTGACCGTGGCAAGCCGCGGTCGCCACCGGCCGATCGACCGAGAAAAAACAGAGAGCAGAGCTCTCTGGTCCAATCGCGACCGCCCGGTCTACCGGCCCAAGTGTAAAATCACCTAGAGGGGGGGTGAATAGGTGATGGCTAATCTAATGGTCACTAAATGCGGAATTAAAAACTATTTAATGCAAATTAAAACTTATTACACTAAACACCACGTATAACACAAGAGTGTAGCCGAATTCCCCGTGAAGGGCTCTGAACTAACTCCTCAAGATTCCTCTAAATAAGAGTTGAGGTGCCGTGTTGGCTCTCTTGGTTGAATACAAGTGCTAGCAAACAAACCCCAAGCATATAACAATTAAGCACAATAAGAATATCAAGCATATAAAGATAAGAGCAATAATAGCATGGAAGATATAAACAAGTAAGGGAGAAAGAGAAAGAGCAATCGCAAACACGAGGGATTTGTTTCGAGGTTCGAGCACCCTTGCTCTACATCCCCGCCTTCAACACCTTGAAGGATTTTCACTATAATCGATCCCACCGGATCACTCGGTGCCGCAACACCTACAAGGCGAGTTCACGCTTGAACTCCTTGGACTCTCTAGTCCCGTACACACCGCAAGCCCACAAGCTCGCCGAGGCCGCACCTCAAACAACAAGTTCGCACTCGAACTCGAAACACCGCGAACACAACCGTTCGCCTCCTCAAAGTACAAGAGAAAGTCTTTGGTGATCACAACACTTTGATCACCTAAAAATAATCTCACAAGAACACTCCTATAGGATGAGTATGTCAATAGGTTGCTCAAAATGTTTGTGAGAAAAACAAGGATGGAATTTGTGGAAGAAAACACAAGAAAATCACTTTTAAACACTCTTGATAAAACTCTCCTTTTGATTGGAAATATTTGCTCTCAAATAAGTGGAGAAAACCTCTTGAAAGAGTGGGAAAAACTATTGTAAAAATCCACTTGAAATCTTGTTGAAAACAGCCCCCAAATGCCCCAATTTATAGAGCTAGAAAAACTAGCCGTTGGGAGCCAGATGGCCTGACGGTCGACCGCCAACGGTCATTTTTCTGACCGTTGGGGCAGCGGTCGACCGGCCGGTCGACCGTGGCTTGGATACAGAGAGCACTGCTCTCTGTTTCGGTCGACCGGTCGGTCGACCGGGGCCTTTCCAGAGAGCAGAGCTCTTTGGACGGTCGACCGGGTCGACCGGCCCTCCAGCCAAAACTGGCGTGCACGTCTGTGCACGTCGGTCGACCGCCCGGTCGACCGGTCGGTCGACCGGCTGAAGCCTGGAAACAGAATTTCAGGGATTAAAATGTTGGTCGTTTTGGCTTAAATAAAATCCCATAAAATCATGAAAAATCTACAAAAATAGTTTTAACACTTTACTTTAATAAAACAAACATGCTTGCACAAAATCAAGACATGTTACAAAAGATTTGAACTATTTTTGTAACTTGAAAAAATTGGCTCTCAAATAAAACTGTATTTTTCCAAATTGATTTTTTTAAAAACTTCTCCAAATACAAAACAAG
Source organism: Agave tequilana (assembly GCA_038442645.1). Classification (NCBI taxonomy): domain Eukaryota; kingdom Viridiplantae; phylum Streptophyta; class Magnoliopsida; order Asparagales; family Asparagaceae; genus Agave; species Agave tequilana. The sequence goes on from JAVJIF010021351.1 coordinate 94,822, forward strand.
AATTTAAACAACTTTTAAAGCATAGAGTGTATGGATATGATCCACTACACAAACATGGTGAATTATCTATGTTTTTGATATTAAGCTCTAAATACGGTTTTGGTTAAAACATGTAAACTTGAATACCAAAAACCAAACCGGTATTTTGTCAAAATGAAACGTCTTTTCTAAAATGAAAATTTTTTTATGAAAACAATCTAAATCAAGAGTGTGTATATATATGGTATACTTGAGCAATCCACCAACTATTCTATCCTTTACATTTTATCTAAAAATAAAATCTTATAAAACAAACCTAGACACAAGTCTTGATCTTGAAGGTCTTCACTTGAAGTCTTCACATCTTCTTGACTTGGTCCAAACACGATCCATAGAGTTAGACTCCTCTTGAGTACTTGATGTGGTCTTGATGCACAAGCTCTTGAATCAAACCGTGCTAGCTCCAAAACTTGACTTTAAATCCTTGTTGAAGCTACACACCTACTAAGATCTTGATCACAAATCTGAAACTAAATAAACACAAGATCATTAGTACTATAACTACATGAGTTGATCATCATCAAAACTAGAGTGATGGGCCTTTGGGCCAACATCTCCCCCTTTTTGATGATGACAAAACTCATGAAGTTATATATGCATGGATTAAAGTAAAGCTTCAAAGAAGCTCCCCCTTAACTCATGCATCTCAATAAACAAGTAAATATGGCAATGAAGCACATGAATCTAAACAAACATGTATGCAAATATAAGGAGATAAAACATGCATAAAACACATCAAATTCTTTTTCTCCTATTTGCAATACAAAACATATATGCATAAACCTAAATCCTTCTCCCCCTTTATGAATAAAGTAAGGAAAACATGCATATATATCAAATACTTCTCAAATACTTCTCCCCCTTTTTATCAATCATCAACAAAGGGTTAAAGTAAAAACAAATCCAACAAATTTTTCTCCCCCTTTTTGTTCGAAACAAGGAAATCAATAAGGGGTGAAATCAAATCAATCAATAAAAGGTATATGTGATATACATTCCTGAAGAGGAAGACGCTAAGTTAACTTTCCTACATATATGCATTACATGAAGAAGGGATGACAAGCCCCAATTCACATACACATAATCTGTAATGCATAAGAGGAGATGTGAAGCTCCCCCTACACACGTGTATCACATAAAGAAGAGTTGTCAAGCTCCTCAATATAAGATACACTCAACATGAATCTATATGTGGAAGAGATGTTAAGCTCTCCTTGCATATAGGCAATACAAATCAAAACATTTTTAATATGTCTTATTAAAACAAAATTTTGAATTTTCCTTAATAAAACAAATTTGAGGTACCACTTGTAATCAAATTTTAAGATACCAATTATAAAAAAAATCATATTGATACCAATTGTAAATAACATTACAAATTTGAATCATATTGATACCAATTGAAAATCATTGCATATTTTTGATATCAAAAAAATATCAATTTTAAAATAATGATCACTTATATTTTCATTTTCTTATTTTAATAAGCTTATGCATTATTATTAAAAAATCAATTGAAAAATCAATTGAAAATAAAGATTTAAATAAAGCTTAGCATAAGCAAACTTGTGTGCTTTAAATATGTAGACCAATTGTAAATCAAGCACACGATAAACATATATATGTATGAAAAGAGAATACCAATAGCAATTGATATTATTTGAAATAAAGCATACATATATAGAAAACAAAATATGAGTATATACAAAAATAAAAATACCAATTGAGATCAAGTATATAACTCATAGCCTACCACCCTTTATATGCTCAAGACAAAAGATTTTTCAATTAAGCTTACAAGGCATACTCGCCCATCCATCACCCGTTAATGGGTAGGGTTTTCAAAAATAGATTTGAAAATATTTTTATAGTGAAAAACACTACCAAATTGAAGAATAATAACTAGTTAAAAGTAATTTTTTGAAACACTAATAAAGATCCTTCAAAAACATGAAATCAAACCATATGTTTTTCATGAATCATACCAAATATACAAGAGTTGACACTCAAAATCGATAAAGCTCAAAAGAATCATGAAACAAGGTCATGAATAAACAAATAAAGTGTGAGTGTTCAAAGGTCATGTAATTAGCATTATTCATGAAGATAATCAATAAAGCTCAAAACATGAATATCATTTTATCAAACAAAACATGAAAATTTATTTTTATAAACAAAATAAACTTCTAGGTATATGTATGATTTATCCAATTCTAACAATATACATACATATCCCAAAACATAAAAAGAGTCCATAATGTAAATTGCATGAAGGCAAATGACTCATGGGGTATACATGTATATTTATTAGATTTGAATACAAACTACATATACATGAAGTAAAACATGAAAATAGGCAAAACAAGTATAAATGAGAGAATCATCAAAACTAGACTATACATGTGCATATAGTGAGTACAAGTGAACAATAAAGTGCAAACGTATATGAATCAAATGTTGCTCACTACTTGTACATGTATAAATCCAAGTTTTAATAAAATCTACATCTAAACAAGTTATATACCTCATGAAGCACAAAACATGAACATGCCAAAAAAAAATATCATAAATGAATAAGCATGTGAACTAAAGTAGGAGTTTAGAGATAGTTACCAACACATGAACTATACTCCAAATCTCCAAAACATGGTGGTTGCCCACGAAACCTCCTGATAGCGGTGCATCAAATATGTGTCCATCATGTCCATGTGCAACCGCCACCAAGGCACCATCCCTCTCACGTTTTGTGAGAGCCCTCACCTACATCAAAAATAAAAGGTGGAGATTTTGGTACCCATTTTCTTTTGGGTCCTTGGGGGTTAGTCTTGTAAGGAACCCAAACATTTTCTTATTAGCAAAATTTAAATGATGCATCTTATCAAAACAAAATTTTGCTAAATGGCTTTTGCGGCCACAATGTGTACATTTGTACACCTTAGGATGCATATGGGTGTGGGTGTGGTCATGACGTGCAACATATGCATGATGTGAATGATGTGCATGAATATTTGAAACTTATTTCTTTGAAAACAAGGTTTCCAATCTAGTGTGGTTAAAAGCACATGAGCTCAAAGTAGAGCTTAAACTATTTATTTTATTTTTCAAAACTTTAATCTCATTAGTGGTGGCATGTAAAGCATGATGAGATATAGAATCATTTTTCTTAGTTTTTTTAGAAAAATTTTCTTTTCTTTTTCAACAATTTTTCTTTTTAAAGAGTTGTTTTCATTAAAAGCAACGTCCTTTTGTTTTTCCACCAAAATAATTTATTTTTCAAATTAGTGTTTCCTTCACATAAATCATTCAATTTGGACATTAAGGAAACATTCTCATTTTTCAAAATTTCATTTTCTTTTTCAATGCATGCAACCTTATTTCTAAATGAATCATTTCTTTTAGCATGCAATCAAAATTCTTTTTCAAATTTTTATTATCTTTCTTAAGCATGTCATATTTTTCAAGTAATTGTTGACAAAATGAAGTAAGCTCATCATATGACATGTTATCTTCGTCTACCTCGGATTCAGTAGTTACCTCAAGGGGGTTATCCCCTTGGACCATGTAGCACATGTTGGAGGTGTCGCTTACAACATCCGAGTCGCTCCCCGCATAATATAGATCTTTTTCGCCAAGGGAGGTGATGATTCCATGCTACAAAAGCCGAATCAATGTTAGAAACCCTAGATAAATAATCATCATTTAGGGTTGACTTTAAAGCATGTAGGGCTTTTGCATTAGCCTCAATATTTTTGCCATTTAAACAATAAGAATCTCTAATAGTGGCAAAATAAACATGAATGCCTAGGGCTTTGAGGTACAAAGACAGCTTAACCTTTCAAGTTTAGATGTTAAGGATGTCAAAGGTGGGAGGTGACATAAAATCCATGGTGTGTGCACAAATATTGTGATTAGCCTAAAAATGAGGATCTTTAACTCTAGGTTGTAAGACCCAAATCAAGAGTACTTGGCTCTGATACCAATTATAAAATCACCTAGAGGGGGGTGAATAGGTGATGGCTAATCTAATGGTCACTAAATGCGGAATTAAAAACTATTTAATATAAATTAAAACTTATTACACTAAACACCACGTATAACACAAGATTGTAGCCGAATTCCCCGTGAAGGGCTCTGAACTAACTCCTCAAGATTCCTCTAAATAAGAGTTGAGGTGCCGCGTTGGCTCTCTTGGTTGAATACAAGTGTTAGCAAACAAACCCCAAGCATATAACAATTAAGCACAATAAGAATATCAAGCATATAAAGATAAGAGCAATAATAGCATGCAAGAAATAAATAAGTAAGGGGGAGAGAGAGCAATCACAAACACGAGGGATTTGTTTCGAGGTTCGAGCACCCTTGCTCTACATCCCCGCCTTAAACACCTTGAAGGATTTCCACTATAATCGATCCCACCGGATCACTCGGTGCCGCAACACCTACAAGGCGGGTTCACACTTGAACTCCTTGGACTCTCTAGTCCCGTACACACCGCAAGCCCACAAGCTCGCCGAGGCCGCACCTCAAACAACAAGTTCGCACTCGACTCGAAACACCACGAACACAACCGTCCGCCTCCTCAAAGTACAAAGATGAAGTTTTTGGTGATCACAACACTTTGATCACCTAAAAACAATCTCACAAGAACACTCCTATAGGATGAGTATATCAATGGGTTGCTCAAGTGTTTGTGAGAAAAACAAGGATGGAATTTGTGGAAGAAAACTCAAGAAAATCACTTTTAAACACTCTTGATAAAACTCCCCTTTTGATTGAAAATATTTGCTCTCAAATAAGTGGGAGAAAACCTCTTGAAAGAGTGAGAAAAACTATTGTAAAAATCCACTTAAAATCTTGTTGAAAACAGCCCCCAAATGCCCCAATTTATAGAGCTAGAAAAAACTAGCCGTTGGGAGCCAGATGGCCTAACGGTCAACCGCCCAGTCGACGCCAACGGTCATTTTTCTGACCGTTGGGGCAGCGGTCGACCGACCGGTCGACCGTGCTTAGATACAGAGAGCACTGCTCTCTGTCCAGTCGACCGGTCGGTCGACCGGGGCCTTTCCAGAGAGCAGAGCTCTCTGGACGGTCGACCGGGTCGGTCGACCGGCCCTCCAGCCAGAACTGGCGTGCACGTCTGTGCACGTCGGTCGACCGCCCGGTCGACCTACTTCAGACTTCGATCGACCGGCTGAAGCTTGGAAACAGAATTTCAGTGATTAAAATGTTGGTCGTTTTGGCTTAAATAAAATCCCATAAAATCATGAAAAATCTACAAAAATAGTTTTAACACTTTACTTTGATAAACAAACATGCTTGCACAAAATCAAGACATGTTACAAAAGATTTGAACTATTTTTGTAACTTGAAAAAATTGGCTCAAAACAAAAACTGTATTTTTTCAAATTGATTTTTTCAAAAACTTCTCCAAATACAAAAACAAGATATTTAAACAACTTTTAAAGCATAGAGTGTATGGATATGATCCACTACACAAACATGGTAAAATATCTATATTTTGACATTAAGCTCTAAATACGGTTTTGGTTAAAACATGTAAACTTGAATACCAAAAACCAAACCGGTATTTTATCAAAATGAAGCGTCTTTTCTAAAATGAAAATCTTTATGAAAACAATCTAAATCAAGTGTGTGTGTGTGTGTGTATATGGTATACTTGAGCAATCCACCAACTATTCTATCCTTTACATTTTATCTAAAAACAAAATCTTATAAACAAATCTAGACACCAGTCTTGATCTTGAAGGTCTTCACTTGAAGTCTTCACATCTTCTTGACTTGGTCCAAACACGATCCATAAAGCTAGACTCTTCTTGAGTACTTGATGTGGTTTTGATGCACAAGCTCTTGAATCAAACCGTGCTAGCTCCAAAACTTGACTTTAAATCCTTTGTTGAAGCTACACACCTACTAAGACCTTGATCACAAATCTGAAACTAAATAAACACAAGATCATTAGTACTATAACTACATGAGTTGATCATCATCAAAACTAGAGTGATGGGCCTTTGGGCCAACACAAAGTGCCAGCCCAAAGTGCACAGATCCGTGCACGTCGGTCGACCGATCGGTCGACCGACTCTGGGTCCGGTCGACCGGTCGGTCGACCGCCAGAGCCTGTCAGGCACTGTTCTGGGTCAGAAAACAGGGTTTAAAATTATTCTAAAAATTCCCATAAAACTTCTAAAATCCACAAAAATAGTTTTATCGTTTTTCATTGATATACAAACATGTGATAAAAATTTCAAGACAAATATCAAACATTTTGAACCATTTTTTGGTCATGGAAAAATTACCGAAAACTAAAACCTGTATTTTTCCAAACTTGGATTTTTCAACAGGAAATCTGATTTTTCCTAAACTCATTTAAATACAAAAACATGATACTTAATTATTTTAAAACATGTTGTATATGGACATAGGTCCAATATACATGAAACATATACATATCATAGTTTTTGTCTTTTAATTCCAAAATAATGTTTTGTTAAAAATACAAAACCTAAACCACATGAATAGGTAAGTCAAAATAAGTTTGTCTAGGAAGTTAAGCATGCATGTATATAGAATGAATCTACTATACATAAACCATTTAAACTTGTTTTGATCTAACTATTCATGAAATCCAATATCGGTTAAAACAAAAACCGAAAACCAATATCCAAAACATAAAACGTGTGTGTTGTGAACTTGAGCATATCACACTATCTAATCTTTACACATGGATCTAAAACAAAATAAACTAGGATACCTATGTCTTCTTAACGAACTTCGTCTTCAAGTCTACTCGATCCAAAACGTGATCCACCGAGCTTGACTCCAACGAGTGCTATGTATGATCTTGTTGCTCGGGCTCTGGAATCACCAAGTGAAAGTCTTCAAAACTCCTTTGTTGAAGCAATCACCAACTAATATCTTGGTTAATGATCTGAAACTAAACATCACAAGATTATTAGTAAACATAACTACATGAGTTATCATCATCAAAACTAAAGTGGAAGGCCTCTGGGCCAACATTTTTTTGACTCGGACGAGGTTGTCAACCCCGACCAAACTTATTTCTAAATTTCAATTCCATTGCATGGCTTGTCCGGGGTTGGCAAACCCAGGCCAATTTTTTTTTTTTTTTACATGTTAAGATGAACACGTCTGCATCATACATGCGTGAATGCATGCGTGAACATGCTTGTTCATCTTGACATGCAAAAAAAAAAATTTTGGTTTGGCCGGGTTGCCACTGCATGGCTTGGAGCCAAGTTCAGCAGGGGTTGGCAACCCCGACTAAGCCAAAAAAGCAAAAGAAATATATAACTTTCGACCGGGGCTGCCAACCCCGGTTGAATACAAAAATGACCTCCGCCAGTGCCAGTGCCACGTTGACGGCCAACACTGGCGTGGCACTGACATGGCGTGTCAGAGGTCGGTTTTGAAAAAAAAAATTTAGCCTGAGTCTATTTTTGAGAATATTTTAAAAAATAAGATTTTTTTTTTTATATATAAAAATTGCCCATTCACAAATCTACTGAGTCTTAGAAAATTTCCCCTCTTCTATTACTGTCTAAGAATAAAAACTTTCTTACTTTTTGTTAAGATGCCTAATATTTTTCAAAATATGTAATTTCTCTCTTTAATCTCTAATCCTAACCTTAACCTAACCCTAACTCCAACCATAACTCCAGTCACAACCTAACACTAGCCAACCCAACCAAGCTCAACCTTAACACCAAGCCCCCGTCGCCTCCAGCTCTCTCCATTGTCACCTCCCCTCCACCCTGAGGGGACACCATTGACGACGAAGATGTGGAGGATCTCAAATCTTGGAAGAAGAAGAGAAATGGAGAAGATTGAAGAAGGGAGATAATGAAGGGAGAAGGGCATCACATGGGCCATTCTGGGCACCGTCTATACTATACAGTATAAAATTCGGTGGGAAACTGACCGATCAGTGAGGAGAAGGGAGAGGAAGAAGGAGAGGGAGTTGAAAGAGGAGGAAGGAGGGTAAAGACAGACGGACAGACGGGACGAACAAAGTTTCTATACGAGTCACGGAGAAAAACCTCCCTTCGGTCGGTTTTGATAAATTTTTATTACTCTAAACATTTGTGGTAAATTAGTAATATCAATTATAATGGGGGAGTATTTTTAAATTTTGGGTGATATAATCTATAAATAACTTTAGTGATTTATTGATACACAAATAGACTCATTCTCGAAAGTAGTCTGGGATACAATCATATATGAAGAAGAATATCTTCATGGATGCTTGCATATCTGTAGCAAAATAAAATTCAGATTTTTTTTTTTTGGTAACTACTGGTAAATACCATAGTCGAAGTGCAGTGAGCTAAAATTCAGAAGCCATGCTCCTGAATCAAATCCTTATTCAGTGATCACAAAATCCAAACAGATGGTTTGTAGCCGGATTTGTTTAGTGACGAGGAAAATAAAAAGATTCATAACTGATAAAGATGTATGATATACATTTAGCTTAGGTAGAGATGTATGATCCTAACTTAAAGAGGACTGTGTTTGTTAGTTTTTATCTCTGTATTTTCTCTGAGTTATCCCTAGTCAGACTAATCATTGCCCTTAACCTTACTATGTTGCCTGTTTGGTTGCGGGTGGAAGCGAGGAAGTGAAGAAGTGAGGAAGTGGTAATAGTTCCCTCTAGAGCTTGAAAATTAGTTAGTAAATTTTTCAGTGTTTGGATGTTATTGGGAAGTGTAGTTTGAAAAATGTTATGTCTTTTTCGGTGTTTGGATGGTAACGTGGAAGTGGAAGTGGGAAAGTTGATCAAAAAGTTGACTGTAAAATAATATTAATAAAAATTAATTAAGAAAAATAAAAAATGTACTGTAATTAGAATGCAAGTGAGATTTACATAATTAAAAAATTAACTGTGTGTTTTATGTTATAACTTATTACAAATGAGATTTACATGATCACAAAATTAACTGTACCACTCTGAAAGTGAGGAAATGGTTGTATAAAAGAGAAAAAGAAAAGAGAAAAGGAAAAAGAGTTTTCTCATTTTCCTTTTCCGGTGTTTGGATAGATCGAGAAGTTAACAATTATACTTCCCATTTCTTTACTTCCATCCACTTCTCGCAACCAAATACGCTGTCAACTCACGTTTCTGTTTTCCTTTTTTCTTTTAGACAGATTCTTTCTCAGCAAGTCGAGGACTGAAAATCCCTCATCTGCAGCAAAACGCTAGCTGTTACCTAGCCACTGATGCTTACAACTGCAAACTAATTTAGCTCTGCATTATTGCTCTAGTTAGTTGCTGACATGTAGTATTCAGCTTCAGCTAGAGATGTATGATCAATACATATGATTATGTTTCTCACCAAAGATCCTTTCTTAGTTGGACAAATTAAAATATCATTCTAACATGGAAGTTTAGCAATTGCAAATGGATTATTCGACTTTCTCAAGCTTTTAGATAAACCCTCAATAGTATGGAAACACTTCTGCACACACTCATGGTATTTTGTTTATAGAATATTTCTTAAATTTGCCATAAACTTTCACCGTATTCCTAACTATCATAACCTACTAAAATTCTAAACTATTATAAATTATACTTTTACAGCTTCTCCTATAAAGCCTCTAATGGCTTTTGCAAAATGATGCCTTTGATGGCTTTTTTGAAATGGCTATTATAAATTATTACTCTTCGCAGGAAGGGTGTTTTCATCAACAATTAGTCGCGTGGTATGCACGTGACTATATAGGTCTGTTTAGTTGTCGTAATTAATCATATTCGTAAGTCGTAATTGGTAAACTCTTTTACAGTTTAAATGACTTACACGCATGTAAGTTTTACGGTATTTGGTTGGTAATATAAAGTAGCAAGTGAGAAAGTGTCTCATGTTTTACGGTGTCTGGTCGTCATAATGTGTAAGTCGTAAGTAAAAAATTGACCACAAATTAACTATTGGATGATTAAAAAATTTAAATATTACAAATAAATACTAAAAGTATTAAATATTAAAAAAAATATTAACATAAAAAATAATACAAATACAAATTTTGCACGACCACAAAATTAACTGTAAGTAGGCTGTAAATGAGTGATAATTGAGTTGTAAGTGAGTGATACTTGACTTGCGTAAACTTTTTCCGAATAATGATCCAAACAAAAATCGTAATTGTAATTGAGCTGTAAATGTTTATGAATTACAGCCTTTTACGTGAAACAAACAGCCCATATCTCTCATGCAGCTGTTTAGCCCATGGAAGTGAGAATTTTGCAGTAGTCTTATGAGAATTATTAAGTTCGCGGTAGCTTTTTGGAAAATAATAGAAATTCACTGTAGTTTTTTGGAAAAAGTTAGTGTAAGGTCCTAAGCGAACTATTTAGGACCATCTAATTAGAACTGTCACATCTAACAGGCATTCATTTTTTCGAGGTCCGTGTAGCATCTTGAAATACCTCATGACACCAGCAGCTAAAAGCATTTGGGTGTCAATGCCACCAAATGTAAAAATTTTATGAGGAATCTTGAATAAAAGGAAAAAAGAGAACACAAGGGCAGTAATTTTGCATGAAGTGCAAAAATTAACAACAACTCAGAGTGACGACATGTTTCTTTGATAATTCTGCCCAACTGTTGAACTTCTCAACAGTGCGTGTGGCTAAAGAATCTTGCACGAAGAAAATACAAGTAGTATGTTCATTTTCTGATGAGATCAAACTGTGTTCAATTTGAATATCCAATAGGATAGACAAACCACCATGGGAAAAAGAACGTCTTAAAATAAGGGCAAGCTCGAAGGGAAGCGCACGTGCATCCAACGCCTTTCATAAGATGCCACATGGCTCCATCCAATCTCATCAAGCAATTGGATCTTCAAATCATAGAGCTTCTTCTTCGGTGGTTCAGAGTCATCTTGGATCATATCATTTAGCGCCTGCCATAGGAGCGAAAGTTGAGTTCATTTACAAGGATGTTTAAAATATATATCTCATCTTTTCAGAAATTCAAATGACAGAATATTCTCTACTACAAAGAGAAACCTTTACACCTCAGTTTCAGAATTATCTGAATACCTGGTTGGGTTTCATTGTAGAAACAATGTCATAACAAGCATTTATTGAGGAAAAAAGAGGGGTGAAATCTGTTGTAATGTTCAGATCAAAAAAGTACTTCAGACCGTTTTTATAATAAATGGCTATCCAATTGTCCCCTATAATTTATATCATTTTAGCTATCAAGGATCTAATCAAAATGTGGATGAGTCAGCATGCAAGGGCAAGAGTCACAGCTTCTCTGAAACTTCCCAGCAGGCAAAAGAGAAATCACGCAAAATATTTACATGAATCTAACCTAGATCAACAGCAGGAAGTGGTCTTACTCAGGATAGGCAGGAAATAGCTAATCTTCTATGATGCTTTGACTGTTCTTGCCATATTACTTACAATACAGTGGCTGACTTTCATTAGAAAATTTACATCTATTAATAAACCTATCATCTTCAATGGTTATTAGTACACACTGCTATCCCAGAAATTTAACCAATTAGATCCTATGATAGGTGGAACAATATGACCATGCTGTGGTAAGAAAGGAATAACTATATGAAAGACCCATGTGATGACAAAAGACGTGATGATCATGGAACAGAATGATGATTGCTAGCTGCAATGCTCCCACTCCAGAGATTGAAGGGGCTAACCTGAAAAAAATTCCCCTATCTACCTCCAACAGCAGTATACTACTAATATTAACTGATAACAACCAATAACTAGTGCACTTTGAACAGCCCATAGAAATAAGGTCTTGTAGCATACCTTGCAAGAAGATGTTGTAGTCTAGGACTTAATTTCTCGTTATGTGTCTTACATAAAGAGATAATGTCAGAAAATGACGGCATGAAGTTCATGTAATGTACTTTATTTATGAGAGAAGTGAGATTAGGTACAACCGTACAAGCAAGGCTTACAAGGTACGGGCACAAACCTTCAGATGCAGGAAGAATTGAAATTATAAAAATGCCACGAATCTTATATGAAACAGAACCCAGAATTCAAATTACAGTCTTCCACTATGTGACAAATTCTGTTCACAGATGGGAATTATCAAACCAGTACAGGCAACACGATGAGTTTGGTCAATCATGTACAATTTAGTGTTTGATTGTGCCAAAATGTGGCAACACCGTGTCATTGTGCTACAACACGTCAGTCAAAAATTGTAGCAGATTCAAAATTATGTTTTCTTGTATGATGTGCATATGTTATGACACAAGAGTACAAGACCATAATATTGTGCTTTAGAATCCAGCACATGATTAAAAGTGAAATGATCAAACAGGCAGAAGCTTGTGATCCCAAAAACATTCATTTAAACGCAAATCATCTATAATAGAAGGCATGCAGTATCCTGAATAAGAATGAAGTTGAACATAAAAGATGACACCAAATATCCATGGAAAACTAATTCTTAAGGAAAGATACCCT